>CM076581.1:1025069471-1025252037 GCA_034641835.2 Pinus albicaulis
CAATCATAGCCCTTGTTGCTACACAAGGATGGAGTCTTCATCAGATGGATGTCAAGACCGCTTTTCTGCATGGTGCAATAAAAGAAGAGGTGTATGTAGAACAACCTCTGGGGTTTTAAGTCCCGGATCGGGACACTCATGTCTGCAGGTTGAAGAAAGCCCTCTATGAGTTGAAGAAAGCCCTTTATGGGTTGAAGCAACCACCCAGAGCTTGGTACGAGAGGATAGATAGCTACTTGATGAAGCTGGGCTTCACTCGAAGTAATGCTGATCCAAACCTTTACTTCAAGGTTGTCCAGGGGAAGCCTCTCATTCTGGTGTTGTATGTGGACGACCTCTTCCTGACAGGTGTTGACCCTCTCATTCATCAATGCAAGAGGGAGCTCGTTGTTGAGTTCGAGATGAAGGACCTAGGACTGATGCACTACTTCCTAGGCCTGGAGGTCTGGCAGAGACCTGGAGAGATTTTCCTTTCTCAAGGAAAATATATTGTGAAACTTCTCGAAAGATTTGGTATGGTGGATTGCAAGTCCGTGTCAACACCAATGGAACTCAACTTCAAGAAGTTGAGTGGCACCGCTGCTGGGCCCGTATTGGCAAATCCTACTGAGTATCGTCAACTCGTAGGGGCCCTGATGTTCTTAGTGAACACCCGTCCAGATATATGTTTTGCAGTGAACACTTTGAGTCAACAGATGGTTGAGCCTCATCACTTTCACTAGGTTGGTGCCAGGAATCTTTTGAGATACCTTCGAGGCACGATAAACCATGGGCTGAGATACACTGCCGGGAGCGTGACACCCCTTGGATATACTGATGCCGATTGGGCTGGCAGTGTGGTGGATCGTAAGAGCACATCGGGCTGCTGCTTCAATCTTGGTTCTGCTTCGATCTCATAGATGAGCAGGAAGAAAAAGTCGGTGGCTTTGAGCACCGCTAAGGCCGAATACATTGTAGCAAGTATGGCCTGTTGTGAAGCAGTTTGGTTGCGAAAGCTCTTTAGTGAGCTGTTTGGACATGTGCTAGATACCACCGTGATACTCTGTGATAACCAGAGTGGGATTCGCTTGACCGAGAATCCTGTGTTCCATGACCGATCCAAGCATATTGATATCAGGTACCATTTCATCCGGGATATGGTACAGCGAGGCGCCGTAAGGCTCGATCATATAGGAATTGATGAGCAGGTCACGGATATTCTCACTAATCCCTTGGGGAAGGTCAAGTTCCTAACCTTCCGTGAGAGACTTGGTATCGTGGAATGACCCTATGATGTGGGTCCTGTTGGACGATGAGCTCGAGGAGCTCTGGGGGGCTTTGGGGACAGCTTCTCGGAGCTATGAGCAACCACAAGGCTAGGCTTGCCAAACCTTGTTGGTGTGCTTGGACCCCACCATTGTGATTATTGAGTTGGTTCACCTCTCATTATCTGTGCCCCGTATGCATCCTACCCATTGAGTTCGGGGCTCATGGGAAGTACCTCTCATTTGGCCAATGAGATGGGAAAAGCTAGAGACCAGTAGCAAAGACTGATGGACGCATCAGAGATTGCCGTACTCTCTATCTAGGATGGCACAGTCCAACCACTTGATCTAGGATCAAGTCTAGTGAGGTCTCGGACCTCCGCCTGACTTCGGGTCAGATGAACCAACTTCGGGTTGGTTGGAGACTCTTTGTGAGTCCGATAGAGGTTTCGGACCTCTGGGCTGAATTTGTCAGCCGGGGGATGATGTCTTTATGACTGACCCACTTCTGTTCTGAAATAAAGAGGCCAGCAAAGCAAGTTACGGTGGGATGACGCACGATGTTTGATTGCACTGGTGGATGGAGTTCTCCCTAGTTGAGAGGGAGTGTTAAATTTGGACAACTAGGTCCAAACTCCATCTTGTGATGCTCAGATGAAGATTCCAATATTTGTATTGGATTCCTCTTTCAGAGAGGTGTAAAATCGATATAAAATTGATTTTAATCCGATGAGCAGAACATTTATTTTGAATTTATTATTTATAATAAATTTAAGTGCAGGTCGGCCTTAAGGTTTTACACCCCCAACAGATGTGTCACACACCTCAATGATGGATATAAATACAGTCAACGTTGGAGAACTTTTCACTCATCTCATCCACACACTTCTCATTATCTACAAGCATTTGAGAAGCAGTTTCATCTCCCACATGAGAAGAAGGACGAAATCTACTGCAGCTAAAGGACGAAATTTACCGCAGCAAATTTTCTGCAGTTAGGGTTTCTGGGCAAGTTTGACCAGCGTTGACTTTGGTCAACGCATGGTCCGTTTGAGCTGAAATTTTGTGGAGAGTTCGATTTTTGTAGGCCATACTCATTGGCACAAAAATCGAGGTCAAAAATTTGACCGAAGTTGGAGCTGCGTTGACTTTCTTGTTGCTGCCCTGCGTTGACTTTTCTGGGGTTGACTGGATATTTGATTTGAGGACTGTTGTGACACGTTTTGGGTTGGCCGACCAAGAAGACTTTGTTGGTTGAAGCATCCTGCTGATCGTCGTAACGCACCAACACATTCTCTTGTTTCTGGTTTGTCTTCTATAGATCCACTGGTATGTTCTATCAACATTTTACTTAACTATTTATGTGATTGTTGTTATAAAAGTAAAATTGCATCAAGCATAAAACATCTACAAAAATTTACAAGGTCAAAGCATATCAAGATCAGATATCATTTCATCAGAGACTATGTTCAGAAGGGAGTTGTGAAGCTTGAGTATATTCCCACTGATGAGCAGGTAGCAGATATTTTCACCAAAGCCTTACTACGGGGCAAGCATGTCTACTTCAGAGACAAGATGGGTGTGGTGAGGAACACTTTCCTCGGTAAGAGGGAGTGTTGAAATTGGGTACTAGAGGACAAGTGGTTCCCTAAGGCTTTGATCTTTGGCCTAGGGAAAAGTGTCCAAACGAATTTAAATTTTTCTCCTAAAGTGACTTTATAAGTTGTAAAGTCAAATCTAATTTAAAAGTGAATTTAAGTGATAAAGTTACTAAGTCTAATATTAAAGTGACTTTAATAAAGTCAATGTGAAATTATAAAGTGAAAAGTGACTTTGGAAATAAATGACTAAGAGGGTCTTTATTAAAGTGGGGTGAATTAAAAAATAGAAAGTGAGATTTAAATGCACATTTAATCTCAGCCCTAGATCTAAACCTATCTCACCCATTGGATTTAGGGATTCCCAAAAAGTCACTTAGTGTTAGGTTAAAGGAAGAAAATAGGGAAAATACCATTCAGTCTTTCATGAGCATATTGAGAGAAGGAGGAGAAGAGAGCAAGGATAATTATGAGCAGTGAGGTTAAGGAGAGCAGAACCTTAGCACGCATACTGAGGCAACATTTCAGCAAATTCGTATAGCAAGGTTGGCACACAGTTCAAGGCAGTTTGGGCATGAGTTTCAAGGCAGGACCATACAATATATTTGGCACAAGTTTCAAGGCAGTTGTACAGTAGTTTTGGCACAGATTTCGAGGGAATTTATTTTTGGTTTTGAGGCACAATTTTTGAGGCAGACCATATAGTGAGCTACTCTCCATGTGCATGGAAACCGAGGCAAAAATAGTACAGCATTTACTGATGTCCCTTTGCACGCATTTTGAGGAGGTCGTACAACAACATTTATTATTGTTCTGCATGCTTTTCGAGGAGGTCATACAACATCATTTATTGTTGTGTTTTCTGGGCACGGAATTCAAGGAGTTCGTACAAAATTTATTGTTGTTCCTATTTCGATGTTTACACATTTTATGAGGCAGTGGTTAAGCACGGAAAAGGAGATAAGTTGCATTTGTTTGGTTGCTAAAATTTTCTGTGTATTTCTATCTCACTGTAAAAGCTATTTATCAAAAATAAAGAAGAGCTTTCGAATTGGTTTTCCCCAAGAGTTGTAGGGGGTTTTTCCAGGGTCATCTTGACCAAAAATCAACGTGTCATTTTCTGTGTGTGTGGCTGATATATTTTCTGAGTTTTTATTTCCGCATTTTCAGCACTATGAAATTTCCAGAATTTGTGTTTTCAAAAAATATTTATTATTTCCAGCTTGTTGAATGAATGGTTATGGGAATGGGCATTTAACTACATGGGAGTAATGAGGAGAAACTGAAAACAGGGTTGGGTCAAAATTTCTACACTTCCTAACCTGGTCCACAAAGAATACCACCCTGCCTGGATAAACAAGCTTCTCACCTTCGAATTTGCTTCCACTAGGTCAACACCCTATGGCTCAATTCGTTTTATTTTGCCTCCTTTTTTAGTCATCTTTAGAAATTAATGACTATGTCTCTTGAAACTGATAGTTGGCAAAGCTAGAAGAGCTTCACCTTACAAGTGTTGCTTGTGTTTTCCTTTGAAATCCTCTCTGAAATCTAGACTCCTCCTCAAACTGAAACTCTCTAAAATTCAATCTCCAACAAGTAGACTCTCAACTGATAATGCTCTTGCTTTTTTGGTGGTTTTAAAACAACAACCATGGTTCATTACCCCATGCAAATCGATTTTTATTTTGGAAAATATTATTGACCGTAGTGTGCGCCATGTGATGGCCATCATCATCTTCAGTTGGCTGCATAATTTCGTATGGAACGTTACAGATGGCTTGAGGCAAGCGGATTTGTGACTGGAAGTCACCTTCGTTGTCTTGTTGATTATTAGCCTAAACTTCCGGCAGCGCTGCTGTGCAACCAGCCAAACGGTTATTGCGTTAAGTTTGATGATCCACGACCTCCTCCATTTGAAAAACACGTACCTTGACATGAGATTAACTGACTTGGTTGATAGACAAGACAGGATTAACAGTTGGGTGTATTACTGTGGGATAACACCTAAGTTCTACACGTATACCATGACTTGACTTAAACATAACTGACCGCCTATGACTCCTATCACATGATATAAAACAATTTAAAAAAAATATCTGAAACGTATTTACATCACAACACGTTTATACACAACACCTCTTTCTATCTTATGCATTTAACATTAGTTTATGGGCTAAAACCTTGAGGCTTCTAAACCTCTCCAGCGATGGGAAGGTCCAACCATCTCGGAGGCTTGGAAAAAGTGGTAGAATGAAGCCCCTAATGACCAGGTGAGGAACATCTCGCTTATTGTCGCATGGGGTACCTGGATAGCAAGGAACTGGGTCATATTTAAAGACATCGTGTTTCCTATTACTCCTCTAGCTTCGGAATATCATAAATCTATGAACACATCCCTATACCTAAGGAATCTCAGCAGGTCATAATCATCAAAATGGAAGAAATTATGGGAGACATCCTGTGAGCCTATTTTGATGGGGCTTTTGACCCACAAAATAGGTGTGGGGCAGGGCTCACTATTCACCTCCCTTTTGGAAAGATCTACAAAACTTCAGTTGGACTTGGAACTGGAACTAATAATTTTGCAGAACTCAAAGCCCTTCATTTACTTTTGTGTTGGCTTTCTCATCTTGAGCTGAGAGCAACTCAGATCTTTGGCGACTCAATGAATATCATTAAATGGTTTAATGGAACACAAAGATGCCTCAATTGTATTCTGATTCCTTCATTAGAAGAGGTTTTGGTCTTAAAATCTCTATTTAATCAAATCTCTGCTTGTCACATTTACAGGGAATGTAACAGTGATGCAAACCTCCTTTATAAGGAGGGCCTACAGCAAGCTATGGGGAACTGGGTAGCAAAAGAGTTTGACGGAGAATTGGTTCGGAACCTGGAACAGCCTCCTTTTGCTCACTAAAATGATATTTATCCAGTATTTATTTATGTTTTGTTTTTTTCTTTTGAACTCATGATACAATTTTTTTGTGTAATTGATAAAACAATCGTGGTTTGTACTATAAACCCCACCTATCTCTATTTTGGATTGTTTTCCTCTTAAGAGGAGATCCGGGAGATAATGTGGGGGATTTTTGTCTATCTCATAAACTCTATATATCTAGAATGGTGTCTACCACTCATATGTTTTTTTTGTAAAAAGCTCAGTGACTTGCCTACTTTTGACCCTTGTTTAGGGCGGTTTTTGCCTATAAAGGGAAGCCCGGGGGCTGAAACAAGCACATACTCTCTGGAAAATTTTGAAAAGGCTAGGGGAAACGGTAATAACGTTTTTTCCAAACAGCTGCAACTCCATGTTCTTTTCTTTCTCCTATGTAGAAAAGGAAATATGCAGTTCATTGAATTCCAAGTGCATATACTATGTAACCTTCTATGATCTTAATAGAAAGTTCGATTTTTCTTTTGCGGAAAAATAAAATAAAATAAAAAAACATGTGGCTTGACAAAAGAGGATGCACTTTTAAAAACAAAGGATGTTATTGGAATTTCTGGAAGCATCAGAATAAAAGAAAAACAGACAGAAACATGAATATAACAAACTATCTGAGAAGGCTAAAACATGCGCTACCGGAAATTTCGATAGCGACCAATTTTTTTTGAAATTTTCAAAGTCTAGTCCTAAATTTTTTTTTTTAAATAGACTCATGACTTAGCAAATAATTGTGCTAACATCTACAGCAATCAGGAATTTCAGAGTGTTTGGAAGCAAGTGTTATATCAAAGGGAACAATGAAAATCTTGGTGAGTTTGATGCAAGAGATGATGAAGGTACTTTTCTTGGATACTCTTAGACTAGCAAGGGCTATAGATGCTACAACAAGAATACAAAGAGGATAATTTATTGCATTGATGTTCAAGTTGATGTGCATATTGATTTTGAAGACAATTAGCCAATAAATATCAACTCCAATGATCCATTCAACACTATGAGAAGGATGATGAGCCATTTTTAGATGAAGACATTGAAGAACCCCTCAGTCCACAATCCAAGTATCTTGCAAGGTATGTGAAAAAACACCACGCAATTGACCAAATTGTTGGTGACTTAAATTCTGGTGTTTAAACACGAAGAAAACTTTTAAATACCCCTACTCAAGTGAATGTAGCTTTGTTATCTATGATGGAACCAAAGTATTTTACTTAGTATAGCCAAGATGATAATTGGATAAAGGCCATGAATGAAGAGCTTGATTAGATCAAGAAAAATGAGACATGGGAGGTTGTTCCTAGACCAGCACGTAATAAATTTATAGGCATGAAATGGGTCTTTAGGAACAAATTGAATGAACATGGTGAAGTGGTAAGAAATGAAGCAATGTTAGTTTACAAAAGGTGATGTAGAATTTGAATGTTTGGACTATGATGAAACATTTCTCCTATTTCTCGATTAGAAGCAATTCACATGTTCTTATCCTTTGCTACTTTAAATTAATTTAAAATATATCATATGTATGTCAAATATGCTTTTTTAAATGGAGAATTACAGGAAAAAGTTTGCATTGAGCAACCTAATTTGCAGCTATATGATAAGCCTGATTATGTTTGCAAGTTGAAAAAGGCCTTGCACAGTCTGAATTAAGCCCCGCAGGCTTGGTATTCCAAGTTGGATAGTAATTTTTTCAAGTGTGGTTTAAAAAGAGGCACAATTGATAGTAACTTGAATGTGAAATCTAATGATGGCAAATGTTAGTGGTGGTTATTTATGTTGATGGTATTATTTTTGCCAGTGATTTTCACTCTCTAAATTGCCAGTTTGCAGCTAATATGAAGGTCGAATATGAGATGTCTATGTTGGAGAACTTTCATATTTCCTTGGTTTGAAAATTGCACAATTTTCCAAAGAAATTTTTGTCTCCAAAAGCAAGTATCTCAAGTAAGTTTTGAAGAAATTTGGCGTGAAGGAATGTTCTTTGGTAAGCACTCCAATGGTTACAGGTTGCAAGGTCAACAAGAATTTTGAATCACCATAAATACTAATCATACTATATATATATATATATATATATATATATATATATATATATATATATATTATTTTCAGACTCTTATATTTGATAGCCTCAATACCAGACATCGTGTAGGTAGTTGGTATTGTTGGAAGAATTCAAGTAGCCCCCAGAGATAGTCATCTCGTAGCAACAAAGAGGATTCTTGGATATCTAAGAGTCACATTAATGGACTATGAACTTTGGTACCCCAAAGGTAAATATTTTTCACCAACTATTTTTATTGATGTTGATTGTGTAGGTGATGTAGATGATCGAAAGAGCATTAGTGGCGGTGCTTAGTTCTTGTTGCATGTCTTGTTTCGTGGTTGAGTAGGAAGTAGACTTCAATTTCTCTCTCTACTATTGAAGAAAAATATATAACAACAACTTCTTGTCGCACTCAACTCTTTTGGATGAAGAAAACTTTACAAGATATACAAGTATTATATGATTCCCCCTGTCCCTATCATATGTGATAATACAAGTACAATCAACATCTCCAAGAATCTTGTTTTCCATTCAAAGACAAAGCATATTCCAATCAAGAACCACTTCTTTAGAGAACAAGTTGCAAATTAGATTGTCAAGTTGGAATATGTACCTACAAAAGAGAAGGTAGCTGATATATTCACCAAACCTCTCCCAAGAAATCAATTTGAGTACCTAAGGAAAATATTAGTTGCTCTTACCTCCCTCCACTAGATCAAACGTTAGAGGAAGAAAGGTAGACAAAATCAGTCAACATATAATAAGGAAGATACCAGGTCCACAAGATCATCCAAATAGGGGGATCACATTAGTTTCTTTGCCATTGATGTCATAGGGGGAGAAGTTCCTAAAAAAAAGGGGGAGAAGTACACCAAAGGGGGGAGTAATACCCAAAGTGGGAGAAGGAAGAGAAGTAAGAGAGTACACTTTTATTTTATGATTACATTGTAGGTGTTTCCATCAATGCCAATGGGAGAGAATGTTATAAATATGTTTTCATTGATGGAAAAGGAAAAGAAGATGATGAAAAGGCATATATGGTTGCAAGAAAAATGGTCAAGGAACAAGATCAGCTCAATTATGGCAAAGCCAAAGATTGATAAACGAACATAGAATTTAGAGCCATTTTCAGCATCACAAATAATCTCAAATGCACTTAGAAACTACTAAGCTATATACAACTATGAAATAGATTTCCAAATGTATATTGAAGTTTGAAAAGCGCTTCCTATATCAAAATTTGTTACAGGTCAAATTTTAGGACTTAAAGAGGTGAAAAGAGTCAAACTAGTCAAGATTCCAGGTAGTCAAGGTTCCAAATTGAGCCTTGATACATCCCGACTCCTGATTTAGTTGTTCCTTTAGTTGGTAGAGCCTTTGGAAAGTTGGGCCATCAAGCCTAGTTGGAGTTCGGGAGCAAGTGCAAGCGCACACAAAAGGAAACGAGACGACTCCCCAACCCTTGACCTATTCTGGTTCTTTTTAATTTTATAAATAAATTCAATGAAAAACCGAGGTATAGGACCCCTATTTAGCCATACGAGTTAAAAACATGGACCAACCAAAGGATGGAACATGGCACATTTTGATTAGCTTGTAGAGGTGACATAGAAGCACAGGTGGAGCCATGGTGGCACATGATGTCAATAGCTCAAAGGTTTGGGATGATGTCAGCATGACGTAAGCACAAGTGATGTGGCAGTATGAACTGAGGACACATGGCATGTTGATTTGGACATTTTAGCTGGCCAAGTGGGCCAAATTCGAGTGAAAAGTAACACCATTCAGGAGCCACCACATGGCACTAAAGATGCAAGGAGTATACCAACAAGATGATGTGGTAGAACCTCAAAAATTGGGCCAAAGGTCGTGTTTGGTACTTTTTTCAGCGAAAATATGAAAAATTGGGCCTAGGATGATATTTCGAGCCATTCGGGCTTTCAGGCCATGTTAGGGTCCTATAAATTATAGTGATCAATTGATGGTTATTTGGTTTTATCCCATGGGATTTTGTAAATAATTTTACCATTCAGTAAATTATTTTCAGTATTCAAAATATATATATATAAGAAACATTAATAGATATAAGAAGAGAAAAAAATAGAAATACAAAAAGACAAAAAAAAGGAAAATAAGAGGGGCATAAAAAAAAATATGTGAAAAGAAATTAAAAAAAAAATGATGAAAATCCCATAGCGTGTGCCAATTAAAATGTCGCCATAAATTTTCAATAAAGGTTTAATTCAAATTTTTATTTGTATTAAACTGTGTTATAATATATGTGAAATGACCTTTTATCGTGTTGTTGTAACCGTCACACATCAATCAATGACATAGATTGTCCCCGCCTAGATCAACGATGGGGATAATTTTTCGGGACCCCCCCCCCCCCGCCCCGACCTTTCGAGACTTAACGAAGGGGTGGGGTTCCAAAAAGCAGAATTTTCAAACACCGCCCACATGATATGTTGGCTCCTCACGGTTTTTGAGGCGTCCCTTCCCAAAACCACTTACCACTCCTACCACCCCCCTGAAAAACCACCACCCCCTCACTCTTTCCGCCCATCACCTCCGCCCATCCATTCGCGCCATTTTTCAAACTTCCCTCCATCCACATCACTCCCTCACCACGTCACCTAACCATTATCTCTCAAAATTACCCGCAAAATTTGCAAATAAACGTTAAAACAGTAAATTCCCTCCCACCAATCGACCTGTTTTCTTATTAAATGCCTCTGCTCCCAAAACGGTAACAATTCTGTTATGATCCCCATTAATTTTGTTATAAAAACCCCTCAGAAACCTGCAACTTCCTACCTTTCAATGCTCTTTCAATCTGTGCAAGTCAAGCTCGAACCATTTCGAAGCTATCAAGCACCATCTGCCAGTCATCCCTATGCAAAATTCAACCATACAAGTAGTTTGGTAACTCTTTTCTTTTTTCTTTCCTCTGTAATTGAAAATGTCAACGTGAAAGGGAAAAGGATAGATGCCCGAGGAGGATCCCATGATACCCCTTGTCCTTGACCTTAATAAAACTCCCCTGCTCGATACCCAATACAAAGTAGCTGAGACGCAATGTGATTTTGATCTATATTAGCTCCATAATTGGGCAAAACAAACTTATACCTAGATCACAATGATGATTTGAGCATCTAGGAATCATTTCTTCCCCAATTTACCTTCCCTCATACCCACCTTTTCCCTGATTTCTCGACCTGGTGTCATCTCAAATACCTCCCCAACCAAAAAGAAATAATTTCCCATAACAATGTGGTCCTCTTTTCCATTTCTCCAGAGAGTATTTTCCAAGACTTGCAGATAAACCCCCATGCATCCATGCATCAATTTTCTCCTAATGTATTAATGGAAATATATAAAAATCTTACATTTGCTTAGCGAGCCAACATTTTTGCATGCTTTTTACCTGAAAATGTCGAGTTTCCCACAAAAAATCCCACATACCATGTTTCCATTTTCCCAAAAAATTCAAAACAAGTAATTTCTATGGTTACTCGCTTACTAGTATATTATACAAACCAGTGGGTCGATGAAGTAGTTTTAGGGTCCTTATCAATATTTGCAGTTGGGAAGAAACCTTCAATTCTTTTTAATTACAGAAAATTTTTGTTTGATATCATGCATGATCAATTTATGAAGTTTAAAGTTGAAGGTGTGTTCAAACACCAATCAGTTTTAGTGTATCTCATGTTATTTCACCAGGCATACAAATTCAAATTCCCATTGCAGAAAGTGGATGATAAGGGTAATCCATTATCAATAACCCATTGGACTTCTCTAATTAGAAATAACTCAGAGGGGTATTCATATACTGATTTTGTGGATAAGTTTCTTCATACATTATTGTGTCTACTTAGCAGCAATATCATCTGAATAATTTCACCAAAAATCAAGAAATTTTTTCACCTTTCAGAGCAGTCAAAGATTGGAGACTGGTACTTGTACCAGAATTATACATAAATCAAAATTTGTGGATCAAAGCTTCCTCCCTATAGACTGCCAATATTTGTGCCAATCAAGATTTTTGCACTGGAATACACCAGACAAATGTTGAACATGGATGAATTACACTTTGTATCTAGTAAGAAGAAGGCACAATTCAAATTGAAGGCTCATGTAGGTCCCTACATTGTAAATACTAAAGAAACAACAAAAGAAGTGGAAGAAACTTTGAAACAGATGAAACTCAAACCAAGCTTCACATGGTCCTATGATACTCTAGGCATAATTTCCAAGCTAAGAGTTGAACAAAAGAGCACTCCATATGCACATACATCAAGGCCATAGATTGAGAAATATGCTAACGAGGAGGAGTGGACTGAAAACACCTTGCAGGAGGCTAAAGAGAATCTTGTCAGTCACACTTCTTACAGACTCTAGTTCCAAAAGATAAAGATACTAAAAGAATCAGAGAAAACATGTTTCCCACCGATTCAAAGTCACAATATTTTTGAGTTTTTAAAAGGAGAAAGAATATGGACCCTATGGATAAAAGAATCATCGACATCAAAGATGATACACAAAACAATAGTACACAATAATCATCAGAGGAAATGGAAACTAAAAATTAAGAACCAATGATCTTAATATATTCAATGACCCTTCACTAATGTTGAAGTCATAACACAGGCACATGTGTCCTCTTCATCTCAGGTACCTACACAACAACAAATTATTTTTGCAAGATATAGAGAGATAAAATTGAAGAATGAAGTTGTCAAAGCTTCAACATATTTATAATTTTGGAAGAAAAATACCACCACTCAACATAGATTACTATCTGCATTTGATACAGAAAAATGGTAGTTTCAAATGCCATTTTTGGAGCCCACAATGTCAGCCCCCGAGACTGTTGAAGATTATAAGGCCTCAATATTTTCAGTTGACACTAAGAAGATTCATGCAATCGACCAGATCTATTTTCACAAACAAGAAGTTGAGTTTATTTATTCATCATTAACCAGCTCAACCATGAATGCCTCTAAATTACATATATCTTTAAATAATATGCACTCACAGTTAAATATTGAACGAATGTCTTCTCTAGCCAAAGGCACTAGAATTAAGTCTTTGGAAGATTTATTTATCAAGCTAGGACATGATCCTAGTGATGTCAAGACAACCAAAGAGATAATAAAGAGTAAGAATGAATACATTCAAGTACTTAGAAATCAAATCAAACTCCCATCTATAGAACATCCTCAAGCTAAGGAAGTCACCAGTTTGGAGATGAAGATAGTAAATTTGTTCACAATAGTAGTGGAGCAGAATGCTCAAATCCAAAAAATGGAGCAAGATATGGAAGCACTACTAGAGGAAAAAAAACAATGGGAAACATCAGACACATCAACAATAGGCACATCAACAGAAGCAACAACTTCAGATTCCTCGGAAAAGCTAGCCAAAGCTTTAGGGAAATTTTGCAAATAAATAAAAAGACAATTTAACAGAAGCTCTCACCAAGATGGAGGGAAAAAAAATAAGGGAGACAACGCTTATTTGGCAGAAGTGCAAAAAAAAATTAAACTCATTCAGCAAATTCAAATGTATGAGAATAATTCCTTCATAATTCAGATGTTAGCAGAGGCCAAAAGCAACATTTGGAAAAATATCAATGACAATATTACAGAGTTGTGGCCATCCATGAAAATCATTTTTGAACAAGAAGAATTGATGCAGATAGTTAAAGCAGCATCTGAAAATACCAAGGTTGATCTTGAACATAGGGCAAAGGAAGCACAAAAAATCGTAGTATTTTTAAATTCTAAAAATAAAGATGAGCTCGAAGAACTAAATATCCAGGATAGAAAAAAAAACAATAATGGAGGTCAAAAGGGTGCTGATAAAGAAAAATTTAATGGTGCAATTGGAGAACAAGTGTAAAGAGATGGAGCTACAAGTTATAATATTTAACAAGAAGTTTTCTTTGTGTCAAGAGAAATGACTTCTAACTCTCAAGGATTCTACTAGAAAATTTATTCCAACAGAAAATTATCAAGAGAAACTATGCAACATTGTTGTGGATGCCTCCAAATTTTTTAAGGCAAAAGGGGCTATCAGTGGAGAAGTATTTTTGAAAGGCCTGCAATTCGATCTCCATATTCAAAATGAGATCCATCGCCTTTTTTCCAACAAGCCAAATTTCGAAACCTACACTGAGGTAGATGAAAGATTTAGGAATTTGGTAAACTATTCTATCCCAAGTGAAGAAAGGTGGGACTAGTTATTGGAACTGATCGCATAAGCACAACAAAAGATCTAAAATTTTGGCAACATACAAACAAGAAGAGCAGGAAAATTGCTAGAGTTAGCGACATATTTCCTCAAAAATTTCAACAACGCAATAACTTTTGTCCACCTTTCCTATTTTCTTGTTCTATTAATGAAATATATACATCTTTGTTATACATTATTTTGTAATCAATTCCTTTTTGAAATCTGAAGTTAGTTCAATAGAAAGTCTATAAATATTGTGTAATAAGACTTAGAAAGGGTTGGAACCTGAAAGAAGAAAATATGTTTTGTCATTGTAAGCAGTACAATTTGAGGTAATCAATTTAGTAATACAAATGAATTTTGATCTTAGGATTCTTGTGTCAAGCAAATGGTGATGTTCTCCTTTTTGTAATTTTTTTTTTCCATTCAAGTTTCACATGAATGTTTTCTTTCATAAATTGTTTACAAGAAGAATAAGGGCTGAATTTATTTATGATACTCTGCTTTGGCTTGCTATACAGTTTCAATGTTTTCTCTTTGATATTAAGTATAGAATCCATCTGTGTATGCTCTATATTTAATTGATCCTAATTCTAGTTCATCTCATCCGCACCACAACAACTCTACAAGATCCACGAGTTTTCTTACCTCGCCCTATTTTCTCCCCCTCTGTTTATTTTAATTGATTACTGAAGATATTATGACTCCATTTCCAATGGACTTCTCTTCCATTTTTCAACCAAAATCTTAAAAATCCATTTTGTCCTTTCATACCTAGCCTAAAATCCGAACATTAAAATTAAAATCATATAGAGAGAGCCCTCTCTTAAGTTGGAACGTCTAGATCCCAACTTTAAAAGTAGGTATGTGGTTACCTTTATAGTTTTCTTCCTCAACTTAAGAAATTACACAGTGATAACATTATGGCGACCATACTAAGGAACGATCCAAAAAGCTAAATATTTTCCTGGTAAATATTGATTTCAACGTACAAAACTATTTCCTATGGGTGACAATGAAATAGAAAGCTATTAGGTTGAATTTCCCACACAAATTTTTACATATACACAACTGTAAATATTTTCTTTGAAAATCTAGCTTCTAGAAAAGTTTACACAAAATCCCATCCAAATCCTAATATTACCAAAGTTGTAAGTAATCCTGAGAAGTTGATTAGCAAAAAGAGCTTCACAAAAAGTCAAGCCAGTAATAATCCTTTGCCAAAAGTTAATTCACTCCCAGAAAGCCTTATAACAGTTGAGGATATTTAGTTTGATTTAGCTTTTGAGCAGAGTCTTTTCAGAACTAAATCATAAATATTTGTCCTTGAAAGAGTTGTAGATGAAACTAAATTGAGACCATATATCTTTGTACAAAATCCTGTGGTTTCTCAATCTGATAAAGACACCTTACATCAGTTTTAAAAGCTTGAATATTTGGTAGATAAACTAAATAAAATTGTTGAAGAATCATTCATAGAACAATCCTCTACCGTTACTTCTCCAGCCATATCATTCACCTCTCTTTTGACTCCATATTTTCCTGTTTTTTCTATTTCATTGGTGGTTCATACTCCTTCTACATCAACTCAACATATTATAACTCCACCACCAATCTAACCCCAACATCAAGCTCTGTTGTAATTTCATCAACCCCTCATATTCCAATTATGGCAACCCGATATGCTCCTTTGGTCTTGCAACAACCATTGAATGCCATTCCCCAGACTTATGCACAACGTATACCCCAATTTGATGACATTGGCCCTGTCACAGGACAACAACACATATATAAGATGAATGCTTTATTATACTTAGAATAATTTGATGATGATGATGTGAAAATGAGGCTCTTTGCACAAATTTTGGCAGGGGAAGTTAGAAAATGGTTTAGGGGATTACCAACCGGTAGTATTGCATATTTACAACAATTTCATCAAATTTTTCTCTCCAGATGGGAAATAAAATAGAATCCACTCAATATTCTTGCAGAATATGAAAATTTAAGAAGATCCCCAGGTGAAACAATTTAGGACTATTGAAATATATTCAATAATCTTTACAATTCTATCCCAACAACAATAAATCCCCCACTTGGGCTAGCTTTGATTCAATTTCCAGATGGGTTTGATGCTGATATGGCTTATCAATTGAGAGAAATAAATACAGTCACCTTAGAAGAAATGCAAAGAAATGTTGTCAGTGTAGAGACAAATTTGTTAGCAAAAAGGGAAAAGTTAAGGACTGAAAGAAGAGGGACCATTAAATAAGAACCTTCTTCTTCTTCATAAGATGCAAAATTTGACACTTTAGTTAAAAACATGGAAAGGATGATGGAAAGAATAAGTTTGAATGACATAGCTCCACCAACAAAACCTCAAGGAGGGCCTCAAATCAGGAACCCAAATTTCATAAGACAACAACCTCAAATCAAACAAAAAGAAACAAGAAACCAAGCTGATCAACAACAAATTAGGCCTCCTTTTTAAGAAAATTTTGCTGAAGAAGAACAAGGAACTCTAGAAGAACCAGAAGAAGATTAAATTAATCTTTTTGGGGAAGGAGAGATATACGATGTTTTCCTAACCAAGGAGGATAAACCCGCAGAATCATCAGATTATCAAAATGCCATTATGGAAGTACACAAACAATATAATCTGAGAAGTACAAAAGTTGAGTAAATCCTCCTAAGAATATCCCAACTGATACACCTTCCACAAGTCAAACAAAGGTGAACACCTTGTTTAGTCAATTTAATGGTCTTAAATTGCTTACATAAATTATTGACCGGAGTTGGTAAACTTGTGAAGTGAAAGTGCACTATATATGCTAGAAGCCTCTTTTAATTCATTTTATGAATGTCATGATTGAGTTTTTAGAGAGTAATTCTAAGGATACTTTTTATTCTGCAAAATAAAACTAAAAAAGGTTCTCACTATATTACGAAGAAACTTAACTAATCTATTATTAGTCTCTAAGAACATAATTACTTAATCTATTGTTCTAACAGACCTATGCATAAAAACAAAATTTAATTCTAAAAATGGAAACTATACATCTATAAATCACCACTGCTCTTGAAAATAAATCACTCATGCTTTGAAAAGAACTCACTCATAAACTGGAAGGAAATCACTCAATGCTATGAAATAAATCACTCATGAACTTGTAAAGAAATCACTTCAATACTCTGAAATAAAACTATGAATTACTCTGCAATTGAAAATTTAAAAGGAAAGATTGAATCTACATAAAATGATCAAATGATCAAATGACAAAATGGAATTATGGAATTAAATACATTAAATGATAAAATGGAATTCTTGAAATAACTACAACAAATTATAAAATGGAATTCTAGAAATAACTACATCAGATGATAAAACGAAAACATAAAAATAACTACATGAAAAACATAAAAAGGTTGAACCTCCAATGTTTGTAGGGGCCCTCCACAAATAGGTGGTCTCAAAGCTTTACTCCAACAGTTAGTTGCACATTAAATCTTCAAGGAAATTATTCACTAAAAATGAGGGAAGACAGAGTTTTAAAACATCACAGTCGCATCCAAAATTACACATGTTCAAGTTTTTTTTGCACGGTATTTATAAAATCATGTGCTCATAAATGTTCGAGGATTTCATGCCTACTTAAGCTGAAAAAACTCTAATTTGACTTCTAGAAATAATAGAATATCTCCTATTCACAATTTTATATTTGGAAAAGCAAATCATGAATTGTGAAGATCTAGGACTCTCACGTGCATGTTCAGCAACGCGTTGACCCACTCCTTTGACCATGCAATCGAACGGTTTCTTTCATGATCTGGCTCGGATGAATAGGAGGAAATCCTTGAGGAGATCAATCCCCACCTGTCCATGTACTTCTTTGCTTAGATGGTACCTCAGAGTCTCGAAAACCATGGAGTTGGCTACAGAAACGCAGATTTGCCGGAAAATGATGCCAATTCCGTAGCTAATACAAATATTAAATTAATAATAAGGAATGCTATTACATACGAAATACAAGACATTTAAATACCTTACCATGTCAAAACATGTAGCATGATTCTTATTTGAGTTGATGATGATGGACAAAAGAGGAAAAATAGGTAAAAGAGAGTGTCAAAATGAAGCAATCATGATTTTCTACATTCCCCCACACAGAGGTCATTGCATGTCCTCATGCAAAAATGAAAAATTGATGACCTCTGTTAGCTACTGCATTTCTCCTGAGACTTTTTCTAGTAGATCCAGTTTTATCTTCTTTACCTTTTGTTTAGCCACTGTCATTCCTGGCATTTCTCCTGAGCTCTATTCTTTTACTTTAACTTCTTGTTTTTATTATACCACAGGCCCAAATGAAAAATAATATTTCTTAGTTTTCTCAATTTTATTTCGCATCCTTAAGGCCTCATGATTTTGTTGTATGTGTCTATTTAGTGTCTCCAACTCAAATATTTCTTGTTTCAACATGTTTATAACTAGAGGTTCTTGTGGACCACTAGACTGAACTTCTTCCTCTTGATTTAAAACTGATGTTTTTCTTGCATCTCTCTTCTCCATAGATTCAATGTAATCATAGATTTGTTGCTTCACAGGATCAATTTCTGGTGCTTTTCGGTCTGGGCTATGAATAGGTGAGATGATAGTAGGTGATGGAATCCTTGGTTCCACTTTCTCCTCCAAATCAATATATTTTGCGCTTTTTTGTGGATGGTTCCTTCATTGCTTGGCTAAGCTTGGCACTTCTTACATTTGCTAGAGGATGGTTTTTAGTTTTAGTTCTTTTCTTCTCTGTTTTAAGCTCCTCTGTTTTCTTGGGGGTACTCTCTTCTTTTCTGTTGTCTTCTTTCTTCTAACACCTTTCTTTTTAATGCTTCCTAAAATTTCTGCAATAGGAATCTCATCCTCTGATTTCTATTGTGGTTGTTGTGATACATTTTCAATAGGATATTCAATTTTTCTCTTCCTCCCTCTTTTTTTTTTTCTACTGTTGGGATGCTCTTGATCTACTTCCTTGAAATGATTCCTAACTAGGAATCTATCCCAATTATCTCCCAATTTTTCAAGACGAAACTCAATGAGTATTTTGATAATTCCATGGTGATACATGGTGTTTTCTATGAATTGGATCCTTCTATGAACATTCCCTGACATCTTTCTTAAACTATTTAACGTAAAGTATGGAAGATTTAACTCATTTCCTTCAAGGAAATGCATCAATAGACGAATGTGATAAAAGAACATACACCCAAATCTCCCTTCACAAGTGAAAATTTTCTGAATTACCAATAGCAAATTTCTCCATTTACCCTTAAGTGATGTATTTGGAATACCTTTCTTAAAAATGGTGGTGTCCATACCCGGATTTTTCAAGAAGGTCTTCCATTCTTCTCCTTCAATGCCTCTGTTCTTGGACCATCTTTCTCCTATTCTCGAAAATCTAGTAGCTTCAACAATAAATGACTCTATCACTGCAAACTTAATGTCTTCAATTTCAACCTCCATACTGTCAAAGGCCCTGACAAATAATTTGGTTACGTCCTTGATAAAACCATAAAATTTCTCCACGAATTCTAGCCACTGTGATTTCTACAACATTTCTTTCACCTGCGGGTATCGTTCCATGAATTTTCTCCCCTCTGGTTCTGTTCTTACTATGACCCCCATGGTTGAAAAGTTTCACCTTACAATCGCTTCTTGACAAAGTATCAATGGTGTTTCCAAAACAATGGCTTTGATGAGTGCGGAAATGAGAGTGAGAGGAAAACAAGTGACCGTTAGGATATGAATGAATGTGAGTTGGGCAATCTTAAAAATGAAGTCAGGATTCAGGTGGAGTGTTTATGTAATGATGAGGAGTGAATGGCGGTTTTTGGATTTTATTTGATTTGACACAATATTCTCATCTCAACTCTTAGCAATAATGGTTTCTGAATTGGTGATACAATGTCCATACAATTCATATACTAATGTTTTGACCCTTATTATCAAATTATATATTTGCATACCTTTTGAATTGACGTTGCTAACCCTTGGTTTCTCCTTTTTGCATTATCTTCACGTGCTTTCTAGGGTGGATTCAATCATTTCTTCAATTCTTTTAATCAAAGGTTCTTGTCAAACGTTAGTTGCAAAAATCTGTCAGAGCTCCAGATTCTCAGCTATTCTATAGTTGTCTTTATTCTTGAAGAAAAATAAAGGGATGCAAAGAAAATGGGATTTAGAACGGGTATGAAGAAAATTTAAGATGCCAAAAATCCCTGGTTCTTACCTTGGATTTTTTGTATAAGCATGCCAATAATTGTTGGTTTTCATGTTTATACATTTATTATTATTATTATTTTACTTTATTTATTTTTAATTTTTAATTTTTTTCATATATATATATATATATAAGGCTTTAGGTTGGAGAAGAAGAAGAATTCTTCCCAACCAACTTCAAATTAGAATTGTTTTGAAAAATCTCAACAAATTTCTCCCTTTTTAATGGCTTATGATAAATTCTTAGTTGATGTCCATTCACAAGGAGAGGAATTTTTCCTTCATCAATGGTTCTGATCCTGACTACTCCATTATCAAAAACTTTTTCAATCTCATAAGGCTTAAGCTAGTGAGTTTGAAATTTTCCTTGAAAACCTTTAAACTTTAAATAAAAGAGTAATGCACAATCTCATGTTTGAAAATTTATTTCTTTGATATATTTTTCATGCCACTTGGATCTCTGTTGCTGAACTAAACTAGTCTTTTGAATAACATCTTGCCTTATTTCATCAAGCTGGTTGAGTTGTTGCACTCTTTGTTTTTTTGCCTCTGATAGGTCAAGTCCCAATATAACTGTTGTCTCGAAAGTTTTTATTTGAAACTCAATAGGAAATAGTACTTGCTTCCCATAAAAAATTTCATAGGGAGTATGTCCTGTAGTGCTTCTCCATGTGGTACAGTAGGTCCATAAAGCTTCTGGAAGCTTTTCTACCCATACCCTTCTATGCAAATGGACAATCTTGGTAAGAATTTCTTCAGTCACTTTGTTAGTAGATTCTACTTGAGGGATCAAATCTTTGAAGGAGAAAACCTCTTTTTTAAATGCAAAACTTGAAGAAAGGTTTGCACCTCGAGATATTTGATCCCTCTCAACACTTGATAGGTCCGGAGTTAAGGTGCATCTAGGTTGGCTTAAAATATAATTATATATACACACATACATCTAGTGAACTTATGTATCTGGAGATATTTTATGATATCTTATGTAGCAGTGATGATACCTTGAGATACCTTATGCAACAATAGTTTTAACATAGGTATAAATCATAATATTGAATATTATATTTTAGTATAATAGTAAATATATAAGGATTGAAGATGTAATATTCCAAATTAGAAGTCAGCTAATTGGAATATTAATTTTGATTTATTTTTTCATTTCTTAATGTTGGGCGGAAATGAAGTGGGTAGCGGACCCACAACTAATAATTAAGCCAAATAAAGTCTTTTCCTAAAGTCCTTAAGGGAAAATTGTGGCTCTAAGTGGTGGAGTCAAATTGGCCTTAGGTGGCAGCGTAGAAGAGGCACGAAAGGGACAATGTGGGATTGGCTAGAGGAAGGCAACACGTGATTGGTCAAGGAGAGGCAGCGTAGGCCAAGGTGGGACCCAAGGCATATGTTGGGCCTCAATGGATAAAATGAAGAATGGAAGGCTCATTTGGATTCATTCATTCATTCAACTATTTTATTCTTGTCATTTTGACAGAACACGCTTGAGCCGAAGAGCCAAGTTTGCAGTGTTGTTTAGCACACAATATCTTCAAGCGGAGATATCAACCTTTGGCTCGTGGGACTTCGAGTGCCCACTCAGGGGAGGATTTCCACCCTTTTTTGAGAGAAATTTCTACTAGAAACATCAAGAGGAAGTGTAGCCATTTCTGGACTGCGTAGAGGAGGAGAAGATTGCGCAGTGGAGGATGCAGTGTAGTGAGGAGTTTGAGTCGGGAGGTTGGAGAGAAGGGAATTATCATCGGGATATTTTGAGGGAAGGCTAGCCACCTCCTACTAGGGATTATTACAGCATTCTAGAGAAATTTCCGAGCATATTCTTCCAGTAGTTCAATTTCCCCTAGCAGCTCATTGTACCAAGCCTAAGAGGGTCAATTTCTGAAGTCAAAACTAGGACAAACCCTTTCTGGGTTTTTATGGGTTTATTGAGGAGAGGCCATGATTAATTTGGAAAAAAATTCTAGGTAGAATTAAGAGGGAAAACCAGGATCCCAACTCAGCCAACAACTAAAGGAGCTAGGGGAAAATTAGGCAAAAATTCTGAGGTCAATATTTGGCAAAATACTTTATGGGTTATTGTGGGTTTATTTAGCAGAGACCATGGTTAAAAGCCCAGAATTTTCTGAGCATTATTCCAGGCCCTAGCAGTAGATTCAGTGGACCAACAACAACATTTCTAGGCTAGGCAATGCGGAGACAGAGCCATGCGGAGCCACTTCAAGTAGGAGATTTATATTGGGTTTGAGTTTTTCTTCAGCCTGCTTTGAGCAGTCCTAGGTGCAAGCTTTCCAGCACCACTATTGTACTCATTCCATTCAATTTAATAAAATGGCTCATCTGTTATTTTTTGCTCCAATTTACATGTTTTGATGATGTATTTTATGTTGTCGTAGTTTTTAGTCTATTTGCACTTTTATTATTGTTAATCCCAATTTTGGATTTTATAGTGGTATCAGAGCATAATTTTGGCTTAGCCTGTGGGAAACCCTTAATTCTATGATTTTTTGGCAGGTAAATCCCCTCTGCAGACAAAGGCGATCCCTCTAGCCCTAGATTGGGTCTAGCAATAAGGGAACAAATTGGACTTTCGGACTCCTAGCTTATAAATGAAAACGAGTTGGGATAGATGGCCTACCTTATTCCAACGTTTTTGTTGTAGTTTGCAGCAACGATCCGTTGATCTTCATCTTCACACGTCATGGTTCGTCAATGATAATGTTCATGTAACTGTACAAGGATCAAGTGAATGGTAACAGCATACGAAAATATATTTTCATCTATAGTTATTTGATTGGTCAAGGAGAATCAAACATTTTGCATATAATCGAACACAAAATGGGAACCAAAAATCCAGTCATGTATTAATGATAGAGAAAAGAATTTTATAACCTTAATGCCTTGACGTTGCAGCCTCCTTCGACGGGTTCAGTCAAACGTGTCTCAAGAATTCGTCGAGGATCATACTTGGTGAGGAAATGGGCCTAAACTCTCTCTCAACAATGGATTCCTCTCTACCTTATTCTTCACACCAGCTATAGTAAGGACTGTTCAGCTAGCTGAAACCATGTGAGAATGAAGTATTTATAGGAAAGGAGAATGTGGTTTGGGATCCCTCATAAGATGGAAGAGAGACCTTATCCCTTTGGGGAGTTGCACAAATGTAGGAAACAAGAAGCCAAAGGGAGGATTTCGACGTTATTCAGTCGAACAAACCATGATGACTCCACTCACGAAGTAGTTAGAAATGGAAACTTCACTTCTATTTTAAAAAACATTCCAAAAACGGCTCGACGCGGGTAAGACACTAAGACAGAGTGCCAATGGGCGAGGGGTCCAGTGTTAATTTCCCTATCAGCGTGAGGCCATAACTTCCTACTAGTGTTGACCCAGAAACACAAGTTTTTGAGAGTCTGCTTGAGGAGTGATCAACAGAGGAAATGTTCTTGACATGCCAAGGGATGTAATGACACTTTTAGCAAGGTATGACAATACACAGAATTCACTGAAATGGTCCTCCAATTTTTTGGATAGGGATTGCAGGGATGGTGACAAAATATTGTGTAACAGATGCCCCCTAAATCATGAGGTCCGAGAAAGAGAGAGGGGTGAAATGCTTTACGAGAACGTGCCCAAACCAAACACCGTCGTCGGAGTACAAGAAAAAGTACAACTGATATCCACTAATACATGAATATGTGGCATGGGCGCAGCCATCCATAATAGAGTACATATAAAAACAAGATTCGAGTTATGGACGCAGCCATCTAGCAAGAAGGATCAATAAATATACTCATGTATGGTCGCACCCATCTAATCAGAAGAGTCATGTGTATAGTCATGAAAAACCAAATCGTCTCATAGCCTGGATTTTATCAGACAAAACCCAAGGTCTTGCGCTCCATCACGATCTGATTAAGTACAAATTCAAGCATGCGAATAAGTGAGTTGAAGTCGAACATGCGATAAAATCGTCTGATTACCAGCCAATGATGAATGTTGTTAACGGGCGTGAGAGAAACCACCAATAATGAGAATGGTTCTCAAGATACAACTAGTACAATTCGTGAAATGTGAACAGTGAGTTGGAATTGAACACTCACAAAATCACTCGATCGAAGGCCAATGATGAGGACCTATCATCTAATGCGAAGAACTTGCCATTGAGGCATGCAAGCTCCAATGTACCAGAAAGGAGTCTCTAGATCAACTTCCTAGATAATGATTTGAAATCGACAGGAAGTGACCTGGTCGAAGGAGGGCCATAATGTTTCCCACATCATCGACACGAGATAGAGGAATAAGATGATAGTGAATCAGGACCAAACAGAGATTTAGAGGTTGAAAATTGCAGAAGGAAACTTCTCTTGAACATATTAGCGACACGACTTTGGAATTTGGAAGTATTTAACATCAGAGATCTGAGGTCATGATGACGTGGCAAAGAGTTGATGAGAGTTCAAAACAGATAACCCAAACCCATGGAGGCAAAATGACGAAATGGGATGTCCCCAACCCAACACGAATTGCAGACAATTGTCATGTTCAAGAGAGACATATTGCCGACACGACTGAGAACTAGTTCCATTTCCCCCCACCATTGCTGGCGAGTAACCCAATTATTTTTGGAAACAAGCTTGAAAGGGATAGCATATGATTTTCATATAAGTTTGTCCTTCGGACAAATCCATCCTAGTACATTTTACGAGCCATAAGAAGGAGGAAGGAGGGTACGTCATGGTGACGATTTCTGATGTCATGTAAGTTTTAACAAGTCTGAAAAAGGAAGAACTTGGCATCTTTTCATGTTTAGAGAGTTTGAAAAGAAGTGGAAAAGAAAACTCCAGCAAGTCCCTTTTCGTAGGTAGTCTCACAGATCTGAAAAGGTAGAAAACTATATCTGAGAGAACCTCTTAGTCGCGATAGGCTAAGGTACTCCTTTTTCGTAAATAATCTATCCCAACCTAAAAAAGGGGTAAACTCATACTAGGCAAATGATGTTTCGCAGCCTTTAACGAGTTTAAAATGAAAAAAAGTGTCGGCAATCTTTTCAATTTTCGAGAGTCAGAAAAGAGCTGAAAGATGACTCCAAGGGGTGACTTTTTCGTGTTTTTACCGAGTCTGAAAAAGTAATAAAATACAGCTCGCCACTTCATCGCCATCACATTAAGGACCTGTTGCTGCACAAGAAACACACGTAAAACCCATTTTTCAAGATAAAATATTAAAATAGTCGAAAAATATGCTCAAAAACCTAATTAGGGTTCTAAAAAGTTTCTAAAATGCCAAAATTGGTAAAAACAAATTTCTTTTCACTTTTTACCTCTTGTGAGAATTTTTACCCTTGTTCACTATGATTTTGTGGAGCTGACACCAAACAATATAGGAGACCAATTGTGAATTCGTCTTTTTCAGGTAAGAGTTCATATCTTTCCCTGTATTTTGAATTAATTTTCATTACCTACATTTCAATTTTTTCGGATTTGTGGGGTATTTTGTTCAAATTAGGGTGCGGCGGTCGGCGCGGGTTCCAAGCATGGACTCGCGCCAACCCACCTTGAATTTCAACAGGGGCATGCCAGTTGGCGCCGCTGTTTTCAAAACAGTCGCGCCAACCATGGCCACAGATTTTGGTTATAAATTCAACTAACAGGCCCATTTTAAACCTTTCAATAGTTATTAATTTGATTAATGATGGCCCCATTGATGATTTTACAGGTGTGGTAAAGAAAAAAGGTGATCGAATGGAAGGAAAGAGAACATAAATATGATGATGAGGAAGCCATGGGCAATGTAATATGCATGGATGTTCTCAAGGACTGTGGGCTTCTAAAATTCTTCATGGCGCCATGTCTCCAAGCTCAACCGGAGTTGTTACAATACCTTATCAGTGTATGGAACATTGATCGGGAAATATTCATAATTCACGATCAGGAGCTAGAGATTGAGGTCTCCGATGTATACTTTATCACTCGATTATCATGGAGGGAGGTAGTACCAATCCTAATCAGTACCCGACCCACGATGGAAAACATGAATATGGTCATAGACAGGGTGTGCCGAGGGGCAAGGAAAGGATCAAAGAGCGGGAAGGTGGATATCCAAACTATTCCCGATTTGGTACTAAAATTAGTGTTGCACACAATCACTCGAGCTGTCGGATCTCAAGCTCCACATGAAGCCACAAAAACACAGTTACTACTTGTCGTAGATTGTATGGCCCTAAATCTTTACAACTGGGCAAAGGCCGTAACAATAAATATGAAACGCCAATTGACAAAATGTAAGAACGACAAGCTGAAACAATTCGACTATAGGTCCATCTCGGTACCATTCATCCTGGAACGGCCACCAATATTTCAACTTCAGGAAGTGATAGTTACGACACCACCAGCCCAAGAGCAACGGATGGACCGTTGGGCAGATTTGCTTCCTAGATCAGGAGGCGGTCAACAGATGTCTTGGAGACCGAAATTATTTGACTGGCTCCGTCGACAACTTATTGTCGTGGAGGACTGGCCCTATTCTGGCACAGATTTTACGATTGATGTGAATCTCCCACTCCTAGCAGGAGAGGATTGGGATGAAGCATTGGGTAAGACTCATTTTTTTATTTTGATGATTATTATGATTTTTTTTATTATATATGTTCTGATGTTAATCCATGTATTTGCAGATGTTGGCCCAGAAAGACCTGCAGGAATTTCTCCTATAGCACGGAGGGTTCCTCGTGATTTTGATGTGCCCCCTCATGGTGAGGGAAGCGAGGAGGAGGAAATCGTTCTCAACCTGGAGGGACTCACCAATAGAATCCTAGACTATGCAAGATTTGATGATGTTCCTTGCGCATACCAAAGGCACACTGCATGGGTTTCTAACAGTGTCCACTGCTTATTGAGGCAGCTTGTGCGTGCAGTGACATGCTACCATGAGTATCATGCTGATTAGACGCCTAGGATTTTATTTCTACATATTTTTTAGAGACATTATGTCTCAGGATGCAACCAAAATATACATATTTTTTGAACTTACAATTAACTTATATGTGTGTGTGTGTGTGTGTGTGTGTGTGTGCCTATTTTCCTATATGAATCTTATTATGTGATAATGATGCTTTACAAATTATGCAAATGTCTATCTAATACAATATTGGCTACTGTATCAGTTAATGCATTCATTCGTCTAGGAATATGTTGATATGTGATGTAATCAAAATTCCTTTCTAATAAACAAACATGCAAATACAACCTTAAGATTTGAGGATTTCTAACATAATAATGCCCGTTAAGCTGAAGAACAACAAGCTGAGAGTCTAGGTTAACAATTAATGCACGAATGTCGAGAGTAATGGCCTCGGTTAAGAGTTCAATAATGGCACTATATTCAACGACATTGTTTGTGGTTCGTCCTAGAAAAATACCTCGAAGGTCTATCAACTCACCATTAGGATTATAAATCACCCAGGCTGCAAAAGACAGTTTTTGGGTACTGCAGGAGGTACCATCCGCGAAACCAACATAAGGAGTGACATACATCTGCATAGTAAGCAATAACATAATAACCAGGAAAAAACTGCTCGCAAAGCACACCAAGCCAAAAAATGTACAAAAATGAAAAAACACACTTATGTACAAGCGAACATGCACGAGAAACTCATGCATAGTATTTCTTGAGATACAACCCATTTCTGGGCTAATCCAAAGGATAACTTTCATAGTCAATTAGCTCATAAGCCCCATTCTGCAAACATGTTTAATGATATAGGGCCCATGCAACATAGGTTGGAATTTTCCTGCCCCCAGCTTATCATGAGCTTGGTCATACAAGAGGACGAGGTCTCCTTCTACAAAGGAACGAGGGGAAACTGACTGATCAAAATGAGCTTTGTCCCGCTTTTTTTGTGCTTCTATGACAAGAGCAGCAAAGCGGCGAGTTTCATCAAGCCTCTCTAAATATAAAAGATGATATTCTTCTGGTGAAGTATTAGGCAGCAATTCAATAGCTATCTTGAGAGAAGGGATTTCACATTCAATCAGAAGGGTAGCTTCCAGACCATAAAAAAGTTGGAACGGAGTGAATCCGGTCGCATCCTTCACCGAGGTTTGGTAAGCCCAGAAAGCTGAAAACAACATGAGATGTCAGTTTGACTTGTGCATCCCAATCGTATGCTGAAGCATAGTGACTAGAACCTTGGTCACGGCTTCAACTTGGCCATTGGCCTGAGGGTAGTACGACGTTGAGTTGTCGTGATGCAAGCCCAACTTGGACGTCAACTCAACCATCATGTAATGACGAAAATGAGAACCATGATCGGTAACAATGTCTTGAGGGACACCAAACCTTGTAATGACATGATTGAATAGAAATTGTGTGGTTGTCTTACCGTCAGTTGTAAGTGTAAGCATTGCTTCGACCCATTTAGTGAATTAATCAATGGTTACGATAAGATAAGCATGCCCCCCGACCGAGTGAGGGTTACACGTCATAAAATCGATGCCCTACTTCGCAAAGGGACCAAAAATAATGATAGGATGGAGGTGAGCAGGTGGCGCACGCATCTTGCGCTGGTAAATCTGGCAATCGTGACACTTGCGGACAGCAACAATGCAGTCTTTAAAGATGGTAGGACAGAAGTATCCATCACGAAGAATCTCCTATGAAGTAGCATATCCAGACATGTGACCACCACAGGCGCTAGAGTGGCAATCATTGAGGAATTTTTTAGCCTCCTCGAGAGTCAAACACCGGCATAGAACATAATCGACTTTGATGAGGTAGAGAGTATCTCCAACTATGTGATAAGGTTTCGAATGATGACTGATGCGTCGACGAGCATCCTTCGTCAACTCAGATTGGAAGGTATAAGTCTGAAGATATACGATGATATCATCGTGCCAAGGATCGAGGGTGTTAATGAGAAAAAGGGTTTCGTCCAGAATGCGTTTCTCGGAACCAAACGGAGCAGAATCAGAAGGGAGGGAGCAAATCAAATCAGAAAAAAACCAATGATTTCTTTGACTTAGCAGTAATAAACTCCAAATCAAACTCTTGGAGGATAAAAATCCACTTTGAGTATTTTCCCCCCAACAATTGACGAGTCAATATGTAGGTCATGGGGTTGCAATCAGAAATCATGGTTATTGTGCGCAACGGGATATAATGGCGAAAATGCTGGATGGCTTGAACAATAGCCAACGCCAATTTCTCGACATGTGCATAACGTGTTTCGGTATCGAGAAGATTGCGGATCAAGTAATAAATGGCGTGCTCGTCACCATCATCGTCGTCTTGCACCAGAACCATGGCAATAGTGCTAAACGTAGCAGCCAAATAGAGGGAGTAGTCGCGATGATAATTGGGAGGACGCAACATAGGAGCATTGATAAGCAATTTCTTCAGCGCATCGAAGGATTTTTGGGTGATCTCATCCCAGAGGAACGAGACGCCTTGCTTAACTAATCGTGTGAAGCCTTTGGCTACTTCAGCATAGTTTGGTATAAAATGACGTAGGAAATTAGCTTTCCCTTGCAGAATCTGCAACTAATCTAAAGAGGAAGGGGAGGGGAGATTGACAATAGTTTCGACCTTAAGGGGATAGAGACGAATTCTGTCTTTAGAGACGATAAACCCTAAGATTCTACCAGAATCTACGCAGAAGACACACTTATGTGGATTGAGCCAGATGTTATAGCGTCTACAATGAAGAAATATTTGACGGAGATGATTGGGGTGGTCGTTACACTTAGCAGAATGAGCCAGAAGGTCATCCAGATAAAGGTTGAAAAATGCGCTTGATATCATGGAAAGCATACGACATTGCTCTTTGAAACATAACCCCAGTATTATTAAGACCAAAAGGGAGCTTCTTATAGGCAAAGGTGCCCCAAGGACAGATAAAGGCAGTTTTGTGTTGATCGGCCTGAAGAATATTGATCTGCTTGTACCCAAAAAACCTGTGCATAAGGGAAAATATCTCACTACCAGCACATTCGTCGATGATCTGGTTAATAAAAGGAGTGGGATAGTTATCCTTAGGGCAAGTGTGGTTGATATCACAATAATCGACATAGACACGAATAATACCCTACTTTTTATCCATAGGAACAATATTAGAAACCCATTATGTCAAGGGAATCAGGTAAATGAAGCCAGCTTTAAGAAGTTTTTCAACTTCTCCTTTAATGGCGGCAGCCTTTCTAGGGTGCACGGGACGAAGGCGCTAGCGAACAAGCTTCGCACTAGGATAAGTAGGTATATCATGCACAACTATACTCGGATCGATGTCAGGCATTTCTTTGTAAGTCCAAGTGAAAACGTCGCGAAACTCGCAGAAGAGACTAGTATAGACCTCGATCTCATCAGGAGAACAAGTCACCCCAATGTGGATGTTCTTGAAAACCTCTGGTTTGACGGAGATGTCGATAAGCATTGTTTGCGTAATGTTTCCCAAGTTACCTTCCACAAATACTTCATGTGTCAAGATGGGTGTTTGAAGTGGCAGAGAAAGAACTTGGGAAGCGAACTTCTCAAGATAAGTAGACATGACCCCAAGGCCAAGCATGAAAGAGGAAAGATTATGATTATCGTCTCAAGGAGGATCCTCTAGAGACATAGTTTCCACAATGGCCTCATCAGTGGGAAATATCTCGTTTAAGGGATTGGATGAATCTGAAGTGCTGAGCCAAGGGGATTGAGAATACATGTCAAGAGACACACTCAAAGGAGTATGATCAGTGGAAGGAGGAGCCGAAGCCAAAATAAGTTCACAATAATCAATTTATATTTGGCTTAATGTCATCGAGTCACCAAACGAATCAATCTGCTCAGGCGAAGGGATGATCCACGGATCAGAAGACCTGGAGATCATGTTAACCTTAGCAGTGATGGGTGGAGGAAGAGAAAAAAGACCCATAAGGGCAGGATCTTTGAAAAGACCTAGTCCTATGCTCCCATAAGGCATAGGAATATGATCTACATATGGGACGTTGCTCTCGGAAGACGAGGAAGTGAAAAAGTACAACTAATCGACAGTGATCATCTTTCCTTCGTGTGGAAATTGAAGAACACGAAAGAGAGTGGACGGAACACATTGTTACACAAAATTTTGTCATCGTCCCTGCAATCCCCATCCCACACATTGGAGGCTCATTTCTGTGAACAAAATAAAGTGTCATGCCTTGCAAATATAACCATTGCATCCCTTACCATGAGTCAAACATTCCTTCTTTTGACCATTTCCTGAACAGACCACCAAAAACACATGTTTTTGCCTTGGCGTTGGTAGTCAGTTATGCCCTCGCGCTGATGAGGTAGATTAACACTGGCCCCCACGCCAGCTGGCGCTCTTTCTCAGTTAGCTGCCCGCGCCAATCTGTTTATGGAAATTTTTTTAAAAATAGAGGCGAAGTTTCGATCGTAACAACTTCGTGGATGAGTCATGGGGAGTGGTTCGACTGAATAACCACGGCCTTCCTCCTTTGGCCTCTTGTTTCCACCTTTTGGGGGAACCTCCCATGGGATAAGGCCTCCCTTCCACCATAGTAGGGATCCCAACCTCCTCCTCTTCCACTATAAATATAGCTCATCCTCCATTGATGAAGCTAGTTGAGTTGAAATAAAGAAGCAGAAACGCTGGAGATATTTCTATTCAAGATAGAACGGAAGAGTCCCTTATTGAGAGAGCTTAGGCTTGTGCCTTCATCCCGTCTGAATTCCCTGACATTCTTCGAGACGCGCTTCAACTGAACCCCACTGAAGGAGGTTGTGACGTCAAGGCTTGGTTGTAAATCTTTCTTCTCTTTCTTCTATTAGATATCATTTTTGGGATTCAACTGCGTTAAGTAAGTCATTCATGTATGACCATTTCCATGAGAGGTAGTCGCAACTGACTAATTTCTCATGATTTTTGAATAGTCCACTTAGCACTCATTGCATCGGGTGATGCTCACAAGGGTGAAGAAGTGGGATTGAAACTAGTGAAAAGAATCACATAGCATCAATCATCACTTCCGGGGCTTGCACCCGGTAACCAGGACTTCCCGAGAGGTCACCCATCCCAGAACTCCTCTGGCTCAAGCGCGCTTAACTGTGGAGTTTTTCCCACAATCAAGCCCACTTATGTTGCTACCCCATTTGCAAAACCTTAGCAAGTATTGTGCCTCATGAACCATTCAAGTAGAGATCCCTTTACTCTTTGTATTTTAAGTATGAGGGGTTTCTGCACTGCATTATATTAGATATCATTTTTGGGATTCAACTGCGTTAAGTAAGTCATTCATGTATGACCATTTCCATGAGAGGTAGTCACAACTGACTAATTTCTCATGATTTTTTAATAGTCCACTTAGCACTCATTGCATCGGGTGATGCTCACAGGGGTGAAGAAGTGAGATTGAAACTAGTGAAAAGAATCACATAGCGTCAATCATCACTTAAAACCACTAAACATTTCAATCCAACTTCTTCACCCCGCATGGGGCATACCACGTCCTGTCAGATGCTAAATCGTTCTTAAAAATCATGAGAAATTAGTCGGATGCGTCCTGGAGTAGTCATCCATGAATGATGAGATTATGCCTTGATTGAAATCCCCAAAAATGATATCCTAACTATAATGCCTTCTTGTGAAACCCTGCATACTAATCTTTAACTACATTAATACATATGTCTAACTATTGTCTGTTTCCCATATCGCGTTGATGTGTTTTATTAATGCTATATGTTTAACCCTCCTTGACTCGTTAGTAATTATGAATGACATTTTTGTTTCGTACGATGTTCTTGATCGTTGATTTTGTGCAGGTATCCAAGTATCACTGCGAAAGGATCGTGACTTGCTGAGACAGGAATCGAGAGGCCACCACTACAACAGCTACGACGACAGCGTTGGACTCCAGGTAGGTTGATGTATAGTGTCTATTTCATTCAGTAATTAGGAGCCTACACTCTAGTTTGTCCTTTTGTTATTATACCCACTCCAGGGCTAAAGGGATCGTCTCTGTCCACAGAGAGGATTTACATGCGTAACAAATTGGCGACTCCATTTGGGATCACTGTGAGTTTGTCTTTTTGCCCTTCTCTAATCGACTTTAGTCGTTTGCTTGTTTATCTATCTTTTCTAGTCTGTTTACTTGTTTAGAGTCCTCTTGTTCAGCTCCAGAGTGTCAAGATTGACCTCTGCTCATTTGGATTTCCCTTTTTTCCCATAGATATCCGGCTTGGCGCGTTTTTTGGTTGAACAGTCGCACCGATTGGCACATGTTGCTTGTGTTTCACTTGCGCCAACCCCTGTTTGGCACAGATTACCGCCTTACAGTTGTGCTGAATCCTGTAGGGTTTGGTTTAACTACGAGAGCATTGGGTTGGGTCTCTTCAAAGATCATGCCCTCATGGATATTTTTCCTCTTCCTACAACTAACACTCTTCAGATCAAAATGATCTCTCATTCTGATGACCCATGGATTATTCCTTCCCCTGAACAGGTCGATTCTTTTGGAGATTCGATGCCTCTAACTCTAATTGAGCTCGATTATTATGAACTTCTTACGGCCTTGAAATCATTCGCCTTCTGATCATGCTCCTTTGAGCATGTTTCTCGATGCTTATTCTCAATCCCCTTGGCTCGGTGATTTGGAGTCATCTGATCCCTTGAGAGAGATATTTCCTTCCGATGAAGCCATCATGGAAATTATGTCTCTCGAGGATTTGCCGTGGAATGATGGTCATCGTCGTTCCTCATTCATACCTGGCCTCAGGGCCATGTCTACGTGTCTTGAGAGGTTTGCCTCTCAGGTTCCTTCTACACTTTTTTTAATCTCTACCCTCGATCCTTGGTATGGTGATATCATCATATATCTTTAGACTTATACTTTTAGATCTGAGTTGACAAAGGATTCTCGTCGACGCATCCGTCATCAGTCGCGACCTTATCGTATAGTCGGAGATACACTCTACCGTGTCGAAGTAGATTCCATTCTCCGTCGGTGTTTGGCCCTCGAGGAGGTTGAGAAAGTTCTAAATGATTGCCACAATGGCGCCTGCGACGCTCACATGTCTGGTTATGCCACTGCACAGAAAATTCTTCGTGCCGGGTATTTATGGCCCTCCATCTTCGAGGATTTCATTGTTGTTGTCCGTAAATGTCATGATTGCCATATATATTAGCGCAAGATGTGCACGCCACCTGCACATATCCACCCTGTCATTACCGTTGGTCCCTTTGCGAAGTGGGGCATCGATTTTATGACGTGTAACCCTCACTCGGCCGAGGGGCATGCTTATATTATCGTAGTTGTTGACTACTTCACCAAATGGGCCAAAGCAATGCCTACACTTGCCGCCAACGGTAAGACAGCAGCTCAGTTCATATTCAATCACATCATTTCTGGGTTTGGTGTCCCTCAAGCCATCATCACCGATCATGGTTCCCATTTTCGGCATTATATGGTGGCGAAGTTGACCTCCAGGTTGGGCTTGCGTCACGACAGCTCAACGTCGTACTATCCTTAGGCCAATGGTCAGGTTGAGGCTGTGAACAAAGTTTTAGTCATTATGCTTCAACGTATGATTGGAATCCACAAATCCAATTGGCATCTCATCTTATTTTCAGCTCTCTGGGTATACCGAACCTCAGTCAAGGATGCGACCGGATTCACTCCATTCCAGCTTGTTTACGGTCTAGAAGCTACCCTTCTGATTGAGTGTGAAATACCTTCGCTCAAATTAGTTGTTGAATTACTTCCCAACACTTCACCTGAAGAAGAACGTCTCCTCTACTTAGAGAAGCTGGATGAAACTCGTCGTTTTGTTGCCTTGGTCATCAAAGCACAGAAGAAGCGAGTTAAAGCCCATTTTGACCAGTCAGTTTCTCCTCGCTCCTTTGTAGAAGGAGACCTCGTCCTCTTGTACGATCAAGCTTATGATAAGCTGGGGACAGGAAAATTTCAACCCATGTGGCATGGGCCTTACATTATTAAACGTGTTTTGAAAAACGGGGCCTATGAGCTCATTGATTACTAAGGTCATCCTTTAGATCAGCCCATAAATGGGTTGTATCTCAAAAAGTATTATGCATGAGTCATTCGTGCATGCTTTGTGTACATAAGTGTTTTTTTCATTTTTGTACATTTTTTGGCTTGGTGTGTTTTGCGAGCATTTTCCTACTTATTGGGTCGTTGCTTATTGTGCAGATGTCTATTACCCCTTATGTTGGTTTCATGAATGGTGCTTCTCGCAGTACCCGGAACTTGTCTTTAGCAGCCTGGGTGATTTATGATCCTTCTGGTGAGTTGATAAACTTGCAAGGTATTTGTCTAGGGCGAACTACAAACAATGTCGTTGAATATAGTGTTGCCATTGAACTGTTAACCGAGGCAATTACCCTCAGCATTAGTGCATTAGTTGTAAATCTAGACTCACAGCTTGTTGTTCTTCAGCTTAACGGGCGTTATTCAGTTAGAAACCCACACATTTTAAGATTGTATTTACATGTTCATTTGCTAGAAAGGCATGTTGATTATATCACATATCAACATATTCCTAGACAAATGAATGCATTAACTGATACAGTGGCTAACATTGTATTAGATAGACATTTGTGTAATCTGTAAAATCATCATCACATGAGAGACTCATATTAAATAGGAAACTATATATATATATATATATATATATATATATATATATATATATCAAAATTTTGCATCAACATGCACCGTAAATTTCAAAAAAGTGTGTTTCTGTTACATCTTGAAGCACCATGTCTCATAACAAAATGTAGAAATAAAAGCCTAGGTGTATAGTCGACATGATGATCGTGATAGCATGTCATTGCCCGGACAAGACGCCTCAGCAAGAGGTGAACTCGGTTTGACACTCCCACAGTATTTCTTTGGTATGCATGACGAACATCGTCAAAACGCGCATAGTCTGGGACCCCACGGGAAATTCCCTCCAGGTTGTGCACGATTTCCTCCTCCCCACCTTGAGGGGCAACATCAAAATCACAAGGTATCTACCTCGCTATCGGAGACATCCTTGCAGGTCTCTCTTTGCCTACATCTGCAAATACATGGATTAATTGTCAAAACATACATACCAAAAAAAAATCATAATACTCATAAAAATTAAAAAATGAGTCTTACCAAGTGCTTCATCCCAATCCTCTCCTTCCAAGAGTGGGAGGTCTGGATCACCGGTAAATATATTCCAGAGTAAGGCCAGTCTTCCACGACAATCAACTATCGGCGGAGCCAACTAAAAAACTCTGGTCACCAGTACATCTGTTGATCGCCCCATGACCTTGGCATCAGAGCTGCCCATCGGGCCATCCATGGTTCCAGTGCTGGTGGTATTGGGACTATCACCTCCTGACACTGAAATAATGGTAGCCTTTCCAGAGTGAATGATACCAGGATAGACCCATAGCCAAATTGTTTCAATTTTGGCTTCTTGCACTTTGTTAGCTGACCTTTTATATTGATTGTTACTACCTCTGCCCAGTTGTAGATGGTTGGTGTCAAGCAGTCTACAGCAAGAAGTAGTTGTGTTTTTGTTGCTTTGTGCAGTGCTTGTGTTCCTATAGCTCATGTGATCATGTGTAGCACTACCCTTAGTGCTAAATCTGGGATAGTCTGGATGTCCACTTTCCCGCTTTTTAATCCTTTTTGTGCTCCTGGGCATACCCTATCAATCACCATGCCCATGCTCTCCATGGTGGGCCAAAAGTTGGTCAAGATTGGTGCTACCCCCCTCCGTGATAGTCCTGTTATGCAATAAATATTGGAAACATCAATCTCGAGTTCCTGATCTCGAAGAATGAATTTTTCCTGATCCTCGTCCCAGATATTGACCAAGTATTGTAGCATCTCCAGTTGAGCTCTAAGACATGGTGTCATGAAGAAATTTTTCAGTCCACAGTCTCTGAGAGACTCCATGCATCTTGCATTTCCCATGGCAAGCTCATCCTCTTCGTTGTGCTCCCTTTCCTTCCACTCTATCACCATTTTGTCACTCTCTCACCTGCAAACATGTTCATATGGACATTATTAGCCAAATCCAAAGCTGCAATTTGTGAATTCTAGGCTTGCTTTTTGGCATTGAGAATTTTTTAAGAGGTCTGCGTGGTTGGCGTGACTATTTTAGAAACACTCACGCCAATGGCCGCGCCCCAGTTTAGAAAATTGGGCGGTTGGCGCGAGTCTGTGCCCGAAAACCGCGCCGACCATCGTGCCCTAGTTTTCACAATTCCCCCTTCAGAAATCAAAACTAAATATTGCAGATAAAGAAAGAATGCTTAAAATGTGGGGAAGGATGTCGGATCTTACCTGGAACTGACGGATTCGAGATTGTTCTGCTGGATTGCCCGCTATCATTGCCGCAAAATCACAAGGTAAAATGGGTCACTATTGCTCCACAAGAGGTAAAAGTGAAAAGTAATTATTTTTTACCATTTTTGGCATTTTATAACTTTTCAGAACCCTAATTAGGTTTTAACACATATTTTTCGATTATTACATTATGTTATTTCGAGAAATGGGTTTTACATTTATTTCTTATGCAGCGACATGTCTTTAATGCGATAGTGATGAAGTCACGAGTTATATTTTATACTTTTTCGGACTCGGTAAAAACACGAAAAAGTCACCACTGGAGTCATCTTTCAGCTCTTTTCTGACTCTCTAAAACTGAAAAGATCATCGAAACTCTTGTCGTTTTGAACTCGTTAAATGGCTGCAAAACGGTATCTACCCAGTATACATTTGCCCCTTTTTCGGACTGGGATAGATTATTTACGAAAAAGGAATACCTTAGTCTATCACGACTAAGAGCTTGTTTTAGATATTGTTTTCTACCTTTTCGGATCTGAGAGACTACTTATGAAAAGGGACATGCAGGAGTTTTATTTTCTGCTTCTTTTCAAACTCTCTAAACAGGAAAAGATGTCGAGTTCTTCCTTTTTCGGACTCGTTAAACCCTAATGACATCGGACATCATCACCATGACGTTCATCGAGTTCCTCCTTCCGAGGGCTCGTAAAATGTACTAGGATTGATTTGTCCAAAGGAAAAACTTACAGCACAAGCATATGTTATCCCCTTTCAAGCTTGTTTAAAAATAATAATTGGAGTACTCGCCAGAAATGGTGGCGGAAAATTGAACCAAATTTTAGTTGTGTCGGCAGTATGTCGCTCTTGAACATGACACTCGTCTGCACTCGTGTCGGGTTGGGGACATCTCATTTCTTCATTCTTGCCTTCATGGGTTTGGGTAATTTTTTTTGACCTCTCATCTACTCTTTGCCACGTCATCATGACCTCAGATCCCTTGATGTCAAATACTGCCAAATCCATAGTCGTGTCACTAAAAAGTTCAAGAGAAGTTTGCCTCTGTAGTTTTCAACCTCCGATTCTTTGTTGATCCTGATTCACTATCATTATGTTCCTCTATCTCGTGTTGATGATGTGGGATACATTATGGCCCTCCTTCGATCAGGTCACTTCCTGTCGAATTCATCTCATTATCCAGGAAGTTGGTCTATAGACTCCCTACCGGTACCTTGAGCATGCATGCCTTAATGGCAGGTTCTTCGCATTCGATGATAGGTCCACATTATTGGCTTTCGATCGGGTGATTCTGTGGATGTTCGACCTCAGATCACTATTCACATTCTGTGGATTGTACCTATTGTACCTTAAGAGCCATTTTCATTATTGGTTGTTTCTCTCGTGCCTATTAACAGCTTTCATCATTGGCTTCTAATCAGGTGATTTTCTTGCATGTTCGACTTCAGCTCACATATTCACATGCTTGAATCTGTACTTGTTCGGATTGAAATGAAGCACAAGACCCTCGATTTTGTTTGTAAAATCTAGGCTGCGAGATATTAGGATGTATCATGATTTGTTGCGTGACTCTTTTGAATGGATGGCTGCGACCATACCTGAGTCTATTTATTGATCCTTACTGTTGGATGGCTACGTCCATACCTTGGATATCAGTTCATTATATACTCTATTATGGATGGTTGCGCCCATGCCACATGTTCATTTTTCAAAGATATATGTTGTACTTGTAATTGCAGGTCTTCCGACAGCGGTGTTTGGTTCGAACGCGTTCTCGTAAAGCATTTCACCCCTTCCTCTCTCTCGGACCTCATGCTTTAGGGGGCATCTGTTACACAGCATTTTGTCACTGTCCCCGCAATCCCCATCCCACACATTGGAGGCTCATTTCTGTGAACAAAATAAAGTGTCATGCCTTTCAAATATCATCATTGCATCCCTTACCATGAGTCAAACATTCCTTCTGTTGACCATTTCCTGAACAGACCACCAAAAACACATGTTTTTTCCTTGGCGTTGGTAGTTAGTTATACCCTCACGTCGATGAGGCAGATTAACACTGGCCCCCGCGCCAGCTGGAGCTCTGTCTCAGTGAGTTGCCCACGCCAATTTGTTTATGGAAAGTTTTTTAAAAATAGAGGTGAAGTTTCGATCATAACAACTTCGTGGATGAGTCATGGGGAGTGGTTCGACTGAATAACCACAGCCTTCCTCCTTTGGCCTCTTGTTTCCACCTTTTGGGGAAACCTCCAAAGGGATAAGGCCTCCCTTCCACCATAGTAGGGATCCCAACCTCCTCCTCTTCCTCTATAAATATAGCTCATCCTCCATTGATGAAGCTAGATGAGATGAACTGAAGAAGCATAAACGCTGGAGAGATTTATATTCAAGATAAAACGGAAGAGTCCCTTATTGAGAGAGCTTAGGCTCGTGCCTTCATCCTGTCCAAATTCCCTGACGTTAGTTGAGACGCGCTTCAACTGAACCCTGCTAAAGGAGTTTGTGACGTCAAGGCTTGTTTGTAACTCTTTCTTCTATTAATACATATGTATAACTATTGTCTGGTTCCCATTTCGCGTTAATGTTTTTTATTAATGCTATATGCTTAACCCTTCTTGACTAGTTAGTAATTATGAATGAGATTTTTGTTTCATATGTTGCTCTTGTTCGTTGATTTTGTGCAGGTATCCAAGCATCGTTGCGAAAGGATCGTGACTTGCCGAGACAGAAATCGAGAGGCCACCACTTCAACAACTACGACAACAGCATTGGACTCTAGGTAGGCTGATCTATCATGTCTATTTCATTCAGTAATTAGGAGCCTGCACTCTAGTTTGTACTTTTTTTATTAGACCCACTCCAGGGCTAAAGGGATCGTCTATGTCCACAGAGAGGATTTACCTGCATAACACAAGGATTCAAGTAAGAAGAACCATTAATACAAATCTCCAATGAAATTATCACAAGAACATTGCTAAAAATGCAAGAGTTGAATACATCACAAAAAAAAATGAAATGATAAAAAAGAACCATTATATGTAATAAGGCCAATAGAACCATTATATGCAATAAGGCTAGTTTTGGGAATTTTTATCTCTTCTTATTTTTTTATTATAAAGATTGTTGATTATAAAGTCAACTTATTTATAAGGTCCTTTTCAATTTAACTCAATTTAACTCATCACATTGAAATTTAAAATCAAATTTTCCTCAACAAAATAAGTTATAGTTATATGGTTTGAATCAACTATTTGAATTTAAAAAATAATAATAATACAATTTATAAAATAACTAAAATTACATAAGAAATAACTATACAATTATATAGACCATTCAGTAGGGAATCGAAGTGTGAATGGAGCGAAGAAGTGTTTTTTCTAGTTTAGGGTTTAATGGCTCTGCAGCCGCCGATAGGCACAGATCCAAACGGGCTTGGGAGATTCTCCATGGCTCGGGGGACAGAGATAGCAACTTTTCGATGCAGATGGAGGGAGACACACCACTAGAAAATAGTGGCTGGGAGAAGGTCGACATGGACTAGGCTCCCCAAACTCCCTGCATTTCTATGGGCCACCATGGAGGGAGAGAACATAGAGGCTGCTGGGGAAGAGAGTACTTCCTGAGGATCGGGTTTCTCATGAGGAAAGGAGATAAACATGCAACTGATCTCCACATATGCAAGGTAGAATGGGTGGGTGTTGGGCTCAGGGGCATGCCTTCTCCTGGTGGCTTTCCCCTGGTTTTAGACCCCTCCCAACACGTGGGTCATGATGCAGTTTTTGTATTCAGAATACTAAAAAGATGTAGTGCGCTCTGCCCTAAATGGGTAATCCTCTTCCAATGCTCTGTTTTTTTATGTCTTCGCCCTGTTTTCATTTCTTATTACTGGTTATATGAGGTCTGGGACTCTCTGCCGATGTCTAGGGTGTTGTTGGGGTATGTTACACAAAATTTAATTTCGCAGTTGTGAGGGTGCAAGGTTATGCTCCCTCGCATGCCTACCCTGTATTCGGTCCCTTTTTCCCCTGTACCTTGTGCCTGCTCTGCTGGTGTTTTATGCCCCCAAAGGATATGCTCCAAAATTGCTAACTCAGAGAGTGTTGGATGGGATGATGTTCGAGTGCCCCAGTACCATATTCTTATTAAAGCTATAGATGGGAAGACCATAATTTTATGGGTACAGTATTCAGAGCTTGTATCAGTTTTGAAGAAAAATATTCAACACACTACAGCCATCCCGATTTTAAAACAACATCTGATTTTTTCAGGGAAAGTGCTACAGGATGAACTTCAATTAAAAGCCTATCAAATTCATAGGAACTCCTCCATTTTCCTGAACTTAAGCCTCAAAGGCGATGCTCCAGGAGAAAACACATCTACTAGATTCGCATCGATAGGAAAGGGCCACCCTTCTTTGAAGGATATCTTGAGAGGAAAAGCTTCCACTCAGGAAAAAAAAAATACCAGACTTATCACTATCAAGCCCATATATTGTAAAGAAGATGGAGAATAATCCAAATCTAGCCATAGAAATACCAGAGGTAACTGGGCTATTCAACTCCCTGCGATCAAAATTTTTTATCTTTCATTTCAATGGATACTGGCCAAAACCTAAAGAGTTAAATTCTTGGATTCACCAAAACTGGACTAGAAACTGTGATATTTACCTCTAGGCAAAAGGTTTTTTCATGGTTCAATTTGATACTCTAGAGGATTACAGTTTTGCCACAAATGAAGGACCATGGTTCTGGGGAAGAGAAAGACTCTTTGTTACCCCATGGTTCCCTAGTTTTGATGCAAACTCTATGGTGGTTTCTAAAATGCCTCTTTGGGTTAGGTTACATAACCTGCTACTCCCTTTTTGGCACCATTAGGTCCTAGAAAAAATTGAGAACTCTCTATGAAGGTTCATAAACTTAGACCAAGAGACAATGGACATAAGGGATATTCACCTTTGCATGCATTTGCGTGGAGATGGATTTAAGCAAAGGTATGCCAGATTGCATACATCTAATACACAAAGATCTCAAGTGGACACAAACATTAGATTTTGAAAACACTGTGTTTAGATGTAGGGTGTGTTAGAATCCTGTAATTCATAGTATCACAAGGTGACTTTTGGGGCCTTTTTTTTGGGATAGAACAACTTTTGAGTTGTGGAGAGATAGAGGACAGGTGGCGGAATGCAATCAGGGTAGATAGGGAGCTGTCACGGTTGCGGAAATACAAAATATAGGTGGTGGGGCATTGGAAGAGAATAGCGCAAATGGAAGAGATGGGAGACAAGAAAAATTAGTAGAACTCCAAGTGATAAAGAAGAAGCGGAAGGAAGCGAAGCGCAAAAGAAGCAAGGACTGACAGTGTCGGTCGGCCAGAAAAAAATAGGCACGTGGCCAGTTAGTTCGGGAGTTAATCAATCCGGCAAGAGGCTGAGGAGAAGCAGAGCCTTAGGAGAGCTCTGTGTGAAGTCTTTTGTACTAAACTAAATTGTAATAGACTCTACGGAGCACATGTATGTTGTTTTGATATAGTTAATGAAGTCGGGTCATTGTTGTGTGTGATATCATGAGTTAATTGATAGTTAATTTCTTATGGTGAATGTATGCCTAATTTTAATTTTAATTCAGTGCTCTGAACATATCCTAACGAATGATAGTTCCTTATTAGATTTAAGATATCTATGTGGCTTCTAAATCATCATAGATGTTGTTTGTGTTCATATCTGTCCTCTACATCAATGCTCTAGCTTCTAATCTTATTAAGGTCACGACACGCCTCGGGTGAGATGCCCTACTCCCTTCAGCAGGGTGAAAATTCCGGTGTTGTTCTAGAATACTGCGGAAACCTTGTTGGCCTCAAACCTGAACTTAGGTCTTGCCCAAAGACCTCCTTTTTTGCCAAAAAATGGTTCCGTTGTCGAGACCCTGAAAACTTATTTAGAAGTTAGATCAAGGTATCGTGGATCTATGAGAAGGAACTATGAAAATGGTGGTACAAGAACATAGATCAGTTCATATTGCAACATGTGGAACTACGGTAGCAGAGGGAAAACATTGTTAAAGACTGAGTCTTTTTTTCTAAATCTCTGAGTGACCTGTATGAAATTTTCTGGGGAAAGCTTCTCGAAGAAATTTACATTTGGTTGCGGAGACATCAAATCAAGTCACTCCCAGGAGGATCACATGGATTTTCTCACAATTGGATGCACACAGATCTAGCAGCACTCCATCAGCTAGATACAGATCTAACCCGAGAAGTAGAATTCTGGATACAATCTACTTTGGAGGGGTACATTGTAGAGTTTGCAGCCAATTGTTACCAATATTTTACAAAATCCAAAGACATATTTAGTTCTAGGTTGTGGGGAGAACTGTTGAAATAAATCCCATTGTGGATTAAAGCTCTAATGGTGGACGAGGGACTGATGTCACTCTAAAGCCCTGAGATGGAGACCTAAACCTTTAGTACTGGGGGAAGGAGTTGAGGGAAAGATGCTAGGAGTAAGGAAAAGGGGGGAATAGGGATATGGATGCCGGAACCTCTAGTAGGTTGAGAGATTAGAGAGCACATTGGAGGGCACATATTGCTGAGAAGTGGTGGGAAAGGGCGATGAAAGAGTTTGAGAAGCAGGAGAAGAATCAACAGAACAAGGAAAAGGCTCCACAGATGACAGAGGAAAGAGAAGGTAAGATGGGATCCCAAGGAATGGGAGGGACCATTAAGGAAGGTAGGAAAGTTTATAGGAGCATAGCCCGAAGAGAGAAGGGAGAAAAGTCCAATGAGGAGGACGCGTGCCCCGAGGAGGAGTCTGGTGTGGAGATGCATGTTGCGATGGAGTAGCTATTCCAAGAGAGGTCGGCACCCATAATGCAAGGTAATCCTATTCCCCAAATTTCAAGTAGCACTAGTCCTAACCTTCCCCTAGTACTCTATCATCCACCTGATAAGTTCTGTGTTAAGTTACGAGAGTTTAGCAAGTTGAGTAGCACTAAATCCACAGTACATATATCTACTAGCAACAGTGTTGGTAGTAAAATATCTCAGTCGGGAAGTAGAGGTTTTGTTTTAGTACCACCAACACAAGGAAAGATGGTGGGATCGTTCACCCGATACCCAGAATTTTCTGGAAAAGGTAACGATGATGTAGAGCAGCACTGGTATCTCTGCGAAGCAATTTGGAGAGCTTGAAAGACATAAGATGTAGTCAAGATAATTGAGTTTCAAACCACACTGAGAGAAATAACATTGCAATGGTTCATTAAATGGTTAGAAGCACACTAGAACCTAGCAATAGATGATGTTAAGAAATAATTTGTCCAAGAATTCAAGTTGCCTCAGACGAATCAGCAAGGATTGTCTGAGCTGTGGGAAATCAAACAACGGGAAGGAGAAACAACCTGGGATTTAATGAGAAGACTTAAAGACGCGATTGAAAAGCTAAGTTTCCCATTCGATCCAAATCACCAGCAGGATTGTTCAATCAAAGAAATCCTACCGTTGACAAGGACACCGCTGACGCAACATAAGACTAATACCCTTCAGGATGCTCTCGAGCAAGCCATGAAAATAGAAGCTATGGTGGGTTACCCACAAGAGTTCAGAGGAGGAGCAGCATTGCAATATCCATCCATACTAGGACTACAACATCAAATAGCCAGTTTAACAAAGAAGTTGAAAGACATTCAACTGGTACGACTCGCAAGGCCCAACGTGTGGTGCGCACATTGCTTGATGGAAGGACATGTTGCCACAGAATATCCAAGGTTGCGAGGATAAAATATTGGAACTTCGGTGGTCGGAGCCCAGGGGGCCCCACCAGTCAGTGGAGTTGCGCAGCTAAATACTCAAGGACTATGCTAACCACAACCCCACTTCCCGGGGTTCCCCAATCAACAGAATCAAACAACAGCTGAAAGCTATGAAATATGCAAAGTTATTGGTCATCCTCCACGACTATGTCCAATTCTGAAAAAATATTCTAATGTTCCAAACAATATCTAATGTGAATTTTGTGCCTCTACAACACATAATACAAAGCAATGTAGAGCCCTCAATGCATTGGCAGAAAGATTGGACATGTCAACTTATAGATTGAAACTCCAAGGGGGCAAGGAGGAGGAATGAGAGGTAGCAGAACTAGAGGAAGAGGACTGGTAATATGTTATAACTGTGATCAGGAGGGGCACGTAGCGAGGGAATGTCTGCTTCCCAGGAGACCATGGTGCTCTCAATGTAGAGTTAATGCACATGCAACTGAAGACTGACCAGAGATGATTAACAGATGGGAAGAAAGAGCCAGACAAAGGGGAGCTAACGTGGTTAATGCATAACCAATAATAGTAGAATCTCAGCCCATTCAAAGTGTAGCTATAGTAACACGGGGAGGGAAGAAAACAGGAGAATATGCACGAGACATGGACCCGATAAAGCTAATCAAACCTACATCTCCATAGAAAGCATTCAGCCCAGACTGACAGAAACAATATTTTAAAGAAGCACTATAAACATTTTCATAGATAGGGAGACATCAGAGTATGGAAATTCCACAAAAATACAACGAAAGAGAGAAGGAAATCCATACAAGTACATTGATCAAGGAATGGTTCTGAATGTTCTTGAAAATTGTAAACAATGGACCAATGCTGGAACAACTGAAGCAAAATCTAGAATTGGGCATGCAAGGAAATGAAGAACCTGGAGACTTGGGTAATTCAACAGAAAAATACATAAGGAGGGTGAAAGTAAATAAGAGAAGGACTAGAAAGGATTTCCGTGTAAACACCCAAGTTGCAGTATTTCAAATTAGAGAAACAATGCTTGATCTCGAATCAGATGTCAACATTCTACCCCGAAAGACATGGGAAGCATTAGGGAAACCAAAGCTAACATACTCAGCAATACAGCTCAGAATGGCAAATAAATACTGTATTGTACCAATAGGAAGGTTGGAATAAGTCGAATTTGATGTGATGAGAGTAAAAACCTATACATACTTTGAAGTAATAGACATCATGGGAGATAAGGATCCCTATGTTTCTTTGCTGGGGATAGATTGGGCCTTTGTGTTAAGTCCCTATATTAATAGTGTAGCCCCTTATTATGTTAGTGTAGCCCCCCTTATTGTTATTATTGTACCCCTGTAACCCCCATATTGTTATTATTGTGCCCTTACATTCTTATTGTTAGGTCGGCTAGGATTACATTGTGGCCCACTAGGATTACATTATGGCCCCACGGACTCCTATATATAGAAAGGAGGTTTTGTAAATTATAACATCAAGGAATTGTTCATTCATGTAATGTATTGGAGGTTGCCCCCTCGAAGTGGCTCATTTCTAAGGCGTGAATATCTCTTTTCTTCTCTTTTTGGAGCTGGTTACACAACAATTGGTATCAGAGGCTTGAGATTCTAGGGTTTCGCTGCTCCAAACAGGTCATCGTGGCATTTTCGCTATAACGTTTTTTCTACGAAGTTTCAGAAGCTGAAATTTTTAGGGTACGAAGCTGAAATCCTGAGGCAGCTTGTCTAAAAATTTCAGAGCTTGGTTCGCAATAGTTTCAGAGATATCATCTGTGGAAGTTAGGTATTTTTTCAAGCTCCTAAACAAGTCATCGTGGAATTTTCGCTATAAATTTTTTTCTACGAAGGTTCAGAATCTGAAATTCGTATGGTGCGAAGCTGAAATCCTGAGGAAATTCATCAAAAAATTTCAGAGCTTGGTTCGCAATATTTTTGGAGATATGATCTGTGGAAGATAGTGCTTTTTCACGCTCCTGAATTTTATCTCAAAAAGGTGATCGTGGGAAAAGTTCAATATATCTCTCTCTGGGTAGTGGATTTGAGTGCCATTAAAATTGGTCACAAGTACACGGACTGCAGTTTCTTGGCTATCAATTTCAGAGACAAAGGACAAAACAGTGACACGTGCCAAGTCCTACAAGTTTGCTCTACTAAACCAGTCCAGAATTAGGTCATTGTGGGATATTGGGCACAACTTTGTCTTGGGGAGTCCAAATTAGATCAGACCTGTGGCATTTGAAAGATAATTCAGAGGGATATTTTGGTACCTAAATTCAGATATTGAAGTTCTACAATCGCAGGGATAATCCAATTTCAATATCGAGCTCCTCAAAAGCAAGAAAAAGGTGTGTATTGGTTTTTTTTAAATTGCATAACGTTTGTTTGAAAAATAAGTTTGAAGTGAGTCCAAGGGCATATTGAAGAATTTTTGTCAGTAATGGGTTATATTATGCCTCCAAAAAATAATTCCATACCCATTAAGCCCTCAGAAAGCTATACAATGATGCATGAAGAGGAAGAATTGCAGTATGAGATATCAAAATTATGGTACCAAGTGCAACAAGTTTCGATCTTACGAAGAGCAATCGAAGATGAAATAGATGGTTTAAAAGAAGAAATGGAGGCTAAGTTGGATGGTTTTAAGGATCAAATAATAGCTAATATGGATGATAAATTAGTGGAAGATCACAATGAGCATCAACAACAAGTTCTCCAACTCTCAAAGGATAACCTAACTTTGGTGAAAAATCAAATGAAACAACCGGAAGATCAACATCACATCGAAAGAAGTTATGAAGCAGTCATAGAAACAAGAGCTAGACAAGTACAATCAATTTCAGAGTATCTCAGCAAGTGGAATAACTTTCCTGTAGAATATTTCACATGGGAGGATGAGAATTTTATACAGAAGCATCAAGAAATAATCAAGCGTTGAGGACAACACTTGTTGAAGGAGAGGGGCATGTTAAGCCCCTATATTAATAGTGTAGTATCTTATTATGTTAGTCTAAACCCCCTTATTGTTATTATTGTACCCTTGTAACCCCCATTTTATTATTACTGTGCCCTTAAATTATTATTGTTAGGTCGGCTAGGATAACATTGTGGCCCACTAGGATTACATTATGGCCCCATGGACTCCTATATATAGAAAGGAGGTTTTGTAATTTGTATCATCCAAGAATTGTTCATTTATGTAATGTATTGGAGGTTTCCCCCTCGAAGTGGCTCATTTCTAAGGCGTTGATATCTCTTTTCTTCTCTTTTTGGAGCTGGTTACACAACACTTTGAGAATTCTACAATGATTGATTTAAAGAAGAAATTAATGATATTATAAGATGCTGAGGTCAGAGTAGTTCAGCCATTGGACCCATATCAAGGACCCTGATACACAGAGACTATTGACAACAGAGAAGATGCACAACTTTTAGATCAACTCTACTAGATGACGACAGGAAGGAAAGAATATTATATTAATTCTACAACAGGAGGGACCGTAAGCTGGAGAAGTGTTCAGAGTTCTAACTTAGGATCAGAAGTAGCATGTGATGATTAGCAACAGGGAGGATATGAAATCAACACCAGAAGATGCACCAACATTCGGGGAGTCAATAGGATTGGTACAGAGGTAAGAGGATATCCAACTCTTTCAAATATGCGTTATGTAAATACATTCATTACAAAGTGGAAGAAAAATTACCAGTAGAACATAGAGTCCCTCCCATGGATGTATCCCTACAATCCACGTCGGCAAGGTGGTGGGCTACCCATCGCAACTCTCTTTCGTGATGGGAAGATATTTCCAGAGCAATGAGAACTAGATTCCATGAAGCTTCAGGACTACAATTCAGAGAGAAGTACCAAGGGAATTCTGACCCCCTAGCACATCTGAGTAGTTGCGAGTATAACTGGAGGAAATAAGGATATCCAGAATCTTTGTTGGTGCACAAATTTATACATTCACTGGACACCATTCCATAGGCTTGGTACCTGACAGAAGAGAAGAAGAGAGGAACTGGTACCTAGGAAACAGTTGTGCAAACATTTACACGTTGTTTTTCTTTCAAAGGAGATACAAAACAAGTTATAGATGCCCTTCAAGCAATTAAAAGAGTATTGTTCTTTCCATAGCTTCAGTAGGATGAAGAGATATCTTTATCAGAGTAGAAAGTCAAAGAATCAATAGCATGTAAAAGGGTAGATCAGAAGATAAATGATGATGATTTAGAGAATCTTCGACATCTATACTTTGAAGAGAAGGAGGGAGAGTGGGAAATACAAGAAGAACCAACTACATAGGGACTACACCTGTTACCTTTGAAGAAAAAGAAGCAAAATATCGAAAGCATAGAGAAGCCCAAGATTGCATCTATCAGAGATTATTTGGATACAGAGACAACAAAGGAAATATTTAACCTGTTACAGGAGTACGAAGACTTGTTCCCATCTTCAGTAGCAGAGCTCAAAGGGATCAAAGGAGATCTAGGGGAGATGTGCATAGTTTTACAACCAAATGCGAGGCTAGTAAAACATAGGCCTTGTTGTGGTGGATTTGACGCACGGGTGTATGAAATCGTACCAGTTTAAGGGTGTGGTCTACCCCTATAAATTATTGGTAACAGGCAGAAAGTGGTGGAGCTTAAAAGCATACAATCTAGAGGAAAAAGTATGCAAATGTATGCTCAAATTAAACTAAAAACTAAAACACAAATATACAGAAGCTATTGAAGAGAGTCAAAACGATAATAATGTAAATGATGGCTCTATGCCTCTTCTTATTAAACGTTTGATATGGACAAGAAATTTTACCCACTTGCCAAAGGGCCCCTAGACAATGGTTCTAGGTCCCGATGCAAGGATGTTGTTTTTCCAAGCTCTGCCTCTGATGCAATCTCCCTCTCTCTCCATTGTGATGGACTAGGATTTTTGGGTGGCAAACAATCGAGTCCCCTCTATCTCCAGCTCCGGGTCACACATTGTTGGTATTGCTTGGGCAATTCTGGCCAACATAAAAATGTGATCACCCATTCTTTATCTCTTGGGGGCTTTATATAGGGGATTTCAAATCCTCCTTCCCTCCCTTGGTACATGGTGGATGGTGACCCAAGGGAGAGGTATGATTCCATTGTGTGCTCCAAATATTCCTTTGTGTGCTCACATAGTGTCTAAGGAGGCTCTGGTGGCTGTCCTTAGGCGGCTTCATGTAAGGAGTAATTGTCCTTTTCTTTGTGTGGTCCCGGAAAGCAAAATTTTGCTACTTTCAGAAATGTGCGCTTATCGGGCCAAAACGCACGCCGAAGGTGCTCTTCTCGAAGGATAAAGCACACAATTAGCATTTTAAGACTAGTTAAAATTTTATTTTCTCAAAACCTTAGAGATTTTAAATACTTTCTTGATTCCATAATGTCTTCCTACCCTGTAAATCCTTTGGCTTGATATTAATTAATGTCATCTTCTGTTGTACGATTTTCCACTGTTAACAGTTGCCTCCTAATGTGTGAGGTCTAGGAAGGACTCTATAGCCGAAATACATTATAGTTTCTTTTCTGTATCGTGTGCAGAGAGAGAGAGAGAGAGAGCTGCATGAATCTTGGAATTGACAACAACCTGCACCGTTTCCGAGATGACCATGGCCTAAGGGACCCCTACAAGTGAACAAAATATACAACATATATACAAAATTTCAACGAGGCAGGCATGTCCCATGCTTGTGATGCTATGGCTAGTTAAACAAAATTGACATATACATGTGATGTCTGCATCACTATTGGGGTAGTGACGCTGGCGGTTGTTGATGATGACTGCTGACACCCTCAAGGGTGTTTTTTCTTTGACGATTGGTGGAATGTGGTACCCATATGCGTGAAATCGGTATGGCATATAGTTTCACAATGTACGCATAGGTACTGGCTGGGACCTTCCCATGTAAGCATTGTTTGATAAAGATGCTTATGGAGGCATGGGTCTTCGATGGAACTCATCAAAGTGAAATGGTTGTAAGGTACGATACCATCTTGACATGAAAGCTTTTGCCGTAGTCGAATGTCAGGAGGATCGATGACATCTGTGGACAATATGTCTTCCACAGTGCCACTCGAGGATACCCCTTTTAATGGGGAGGGTTTATCCAAGGTACCGCTTCCTTTTTGGAAAAGAGGTGTCAAGGTCGACAAAAAGGAAGCCTTAACCGAACCATGGGTCACCAACCTGAGGGGTCAGGGACCTAGATGTGATGGGTTTAACATAGGCATGTTGGTGAGATGTGACTGAAAACTGATGATGGGGATTCAATGGCCCAAGGTCGGAGTATACTTTAGCAGGTTGGCGGCAGTCATAGTTATTTCTGAAGGGAAAATACCTGGAGTCGGTAGGACGTCTAGGGCGGGTGTAAACCTAGCTATGAGTGTCATGATGGTGCGTGCTTGTGGGTGAAATACTCTAACCAAGGGGAATGAGGGATTGTTGCCATGGGAGAAAAGATGAAATATGAGGGTGAAGGGGCGAAGTGCACCATTTGCGGTCTTTGTACACTTACCAAAAGAATAAAATAATGAGGTTTGGTTTGTACAAAACATAGAGACGGGTACCCCAAAAAATGAAAGTGTTCACTCACTGGAGGCGTGAGGACAGTGTTTTGCTGGGAGTGGGGGTCCCATTGGTTGGTCTCATGTGTGGGGTTGATGAAGCGGATGAAAAAGTGTTGCAGATGGGATTATGCTAGTGGAGGTATGGTGGACCAAATGGGATGCGCGTAGGTGCACTTTCGATCTTCTTGTACAACCTGGTCATCCAGGAAGGGGGTTTTAGTTAGCACAGTAAACTTGACCTTATGCATGATGAATGGATGGGCACGAGGTGCTTCCCGGACTTGAGTGGTATGGCCATGGCATCACTTTTGCTGTGATATATGGTCTACTGTGGGTGATGAGTGCCATGGAGGGGAGGCTCTACCAACCAATGAGGATGTTTATCATGTGCAGGGTGAAGTGATGATAAACACGGTGGGATATGAGGACCCTATGGATGATTTCTGATGGAGAAATGATGTTAGGATATGCAGAGTTGACTGGGAATCTATCATGCTGGGGGTAGAATGATACCTTCTCTGGAACTTTCAGTAGATGGCGTTGTGGATGGTTTGCGAGCTTTTCCTACAAAAACAACTACCTAAAGTGAAAGCATCTTCTTTTTTATTGAAATCCATGAGCTTTAAAAAGGAATATGAGAGAGGGCATACTTGCCGGCGTTGAAAAATTATTTTTTCTGGAATGTGAATGTGTGGCATCGCTTGTGATCACTTGGGAGTTGTTACTTGGCTCCTAGTTTTCATTTTAGTTGGGGTTGCCCCCATGCTAAGATCATGGGGGGAGTTTGTCGGTTACTGCTCGTTGTCCAGGATCTCCCCAAATACAGATTATTGCTGCCTAGGTGACCTTAGGTCAAAGACCCGACCAAATCGTCTGTAGTAATCAATGCGCTTGATAACTCAAGAGGATGAGGCAACCAGGTTCCCCTATCCCTAGCTGGTGTATGGTGGTTCGGGGGGAGGAGGGACAAATGGATGTCTTTCTGGTGACTGTCGCTCCTCCTGCAGGTACAGGATGGTACGAGGCTCATCACCGACAGACTGGGTGGAGGGATCCTCCTTATAGGATTGCTCGATCGCATGTAAGGTGTCCCTATATCGTGGTATCTCTGGGCAATGGTGGGTATAGTGCCCATAGTTGCTATAGAGAGCGCATGTGTGATTGGTACGCAACACTTTTCCTTTACCTTTGGTGGTAGCTTCCTTTTTACGGGAACACAACGTCGAGATGTATGTTTTGGAGCCTAGGAGTGGCTTTAATTTGTCCAGCTCCGGACATATGTGAGTAGCATGGCATATTACGTCACATATGGCACAGACTGGTGATTCCCGTTGCATGGCAAGGGTTACCAACTTATTTCCTCTCTTCTCGGTTTTCTTAGCCGTGATTACCAGTTTCACAATGGGAGCTTCCGTCATAGGGGTGGTCTCGACTGTTTCTTGGGTGGGTTGGAGCTCCTCGGGACTGAGGGGTTTTAACCATGTGGCAGTAACTTGGGTGGCTCCTGTTCCGAAATGGGGAATGAGGTACCAAACTGGGAATGCCAACGATATGTTGGGTAATACCAGTGTTGCCAAAACCTTCTAGGAGATGAAGCTAGCTGGGGGGTAGAGGAAAGGGGTTTGGGAGGTAGAGTAGGCTAGAGAGGCTGCCATGGCCGATGCCTCGGTGTCGTTACCGCTTGAGTCCGTGTCTTGACTAACCTCGATGCTTTATGTGGACATCATGCACACCGAAGCCCCTGTGGTATCGAGCGATGCCTCCGGGATAATGGGAGGATCTCTTAGGAATGACCCTAGAATGGACGACGATTTTGTGTGTCAGCTGGTCTATAGTAATGATGCGATTCTTGTGGGGGAACATCATAATGCGGAAGATGGAGGAAGCTATGGCGGACATGGCATACATATAACTCCACCCGAGGAGTATATTGTAATCCAAGTGAGCGTCCAAGACTTCAATGTCTATGTGGACCGTATTTCTGGCTAAATAGATTGGGACATTTGGGTAGAGGCCAACAGGGGTCGAGTGATGACCATCGTATGCTCGAAGCATTATGACCAAGGGATTTAGTTCAGGAGAACCCAACTTCTACCATATTTTTTTGACATGATGCATGTTGATGCACCCTTGTGTATGACAAATCGGTGAATAGTGATATTTTGTACCGATAGTGGTATCTAGAAGGAAACCATGGAAGGAAGTCGGGGGGTGGCTTTGTCTAAGTCAAAATCCATCATGTGCGTATTGATAGGGTCGATAACTCCTAATGCGGAAAGTAGGGCTTTCTGCTATTTCGGGCATGACTGTAGTACTTCAAGCGCGGACATAACAACGGGTGATTGAGCTAAATCGTCCACGATGTTATAATTATGGGCCACTTTGGAGTAGTTACCTGCTCTCCTATTAGGTCCCTTTGCCACCTTTGGCAATGGTTCTATAGTCATATTTGAAATGGTCAAAGGTGCAGTCGGCGTACTATTACTAGCCCCTAACGTTGTGGTGTCTAGTAGGGTGTCGTAGCTGCGGTTCCGTGTTTGGAAAAACATCTCTTCCCTAGTCATGTAGATTTCACGGCTGCTTTTCCCATAATCTTCTGGGTTTTTTTGGTGAGTGCTTACCGTCCCTTGGTTTGGGAATGGTTCTTGCATCATGGGGGGTTGCTGGGAAGATCCTCCTTGTCCTCGGTTACTCTGAAGCTTTTTTAGCTCAGGGAGATCGGGACAGTGGTGAGTGTAGTGTATGTACTCACCACATATTGAACAAGAATGGTTTGTTCACAGAGATGGCCTTTTGCCTTACCATTGGGAATTTCTTGGCTCCTAGTTTTGATTCCTGTTGGAATTACCTCCAGCTTGGGATCGCAGTGGGTGCTGTTGGTTGCTGCCCCCTTGTCCAAGGTTTCCTTTTGGCTTGTTTTTTGACTTTTTCTTAACCACATTAGGAGGGTAGTTCTCCTGGTTATACTAGTGTGGTTGATTTTGGGACGGCTGCACAAAGTTCACTTGTGCATTAGTTTGTGTAGGTGGGTCGTGTGCTGGGGACTGAGCATAGCGTTGTCCCTTGTTTGCACCTAGCTGTTGGAGGGGATCTCTTCCGTTAGTGTTTTTTTTAGCATACTGGTTTCCCTTAGCTGGAGGATAGGGTCCTCCTTGGTGATACGCTTGTGCGCTATTAGTAAAAATTTTGCTGAGGCATATGATGACTTTGAAATCTGGGTTGAGACATGTTCTGGGTAGAACTATATGCGTAACCCAGATTTTGACTACTGCTGCCTAAGTAACCTTGGGTCATTAACCCTATTAATTCATCTACAGAGTTCAACGCACCTGGAAATTATTGATAAGTTTGCAAGCGCGGGGCGTTAGGTAGGATGTTGTAAATGTATCCTGACTACGTATAAATTAGTTCAAGCTTCTGGGCTTCACTGATTTCATCCTCTTCAGATGTGGGGTTTTGTTGCACCATATCCTTTTAAATCTCCATCGTCAGAGTTTTCAAGAATAAATCTAAGAGGACCTGATCGTTGAGTTTAGCTTTACATAAACTGTGATGCCGCCTCCACTTATGGAGATGGTCTGAGATATGGATGGTGGGGGTTTTTCTAAAATGAGTCAGTAATTCCATTCCCGAATCATGGTGAATGGGTAACTGAAAATATGTGAGGAATGCGGCAGCGAGGGCGCTAAAGGTTCCATGTGAAGCAAGAGGTTTCTCCCCGTACCACTTCGTGGCTACTCCCGTAAGAGTGCGTTGAAATAGCCTCAATCGAATAGTGTCCTCAATGATACTATTTGATGAGCACCATATGTGAAAGTTCATTACATGATTACCTGGGTCTTCTGCTTGCTTGCCTTCGAATTTTGGTATATCCAAAGGGAGCTTTGTGGACATGGGAGGCCATGAAGGATCATGTGCGATGGGTTCATTTGTTAGCTTGGTTAAATCGATTAGATTCAACGAAGCTAAGAAAGGTCACTAGGAGGTTGATGCTATTGCAATGTGTGAAAACACAAAGTTCTAGTTAGAACAAAGGTTAGTATGTAACGTACCCTGATGTGTGTTCAGCTGGCTTCCCGAATAGGACACACTCCTCTGCCCCCTGGGGGTCGAGGGAGGAGTGGTGTGAAGTGTGTTGTTGGGAGACCAGCTAGGGTTCCCAACTATGGTTGCTCCAATGAAGGATGAACCAATGATGGTGGCAGCGTTTTGTCTTTGACGCCTAAATGGTGAAAGACCTGGAACCCCTCCCTGTAATGGGGGGAGGTCCAAAAGACGCCTGGATCGACGAGGTTCCATTGGGACCATTCGAGTGTTGACCAGGTTCAGTTTTGGAAAAATTTGAGAGGATAGAGTCTATGATCAAAGCAAATTTATGGCCACATACATAAAACAAAGTGAAAATAAAATAAATTTTCCCTTTAACTTAATCTATGTGATCAATCAAGAAAAAATGGTTTTTTTTTTTGTGCATGATACTCAAAATCCTAGAAGACCTATGCATCCTCACACACTCAAAATTAATTGGGCCTTGAGAATATTTCTTGCGAGTGTTGGCACAACGTCCCGTAAGAGCCGGTGACGCCCCCAGTCAACCGAAGAGAATCCACCAAGGTAAGGGTAGGGGGTCTGGTGCTTTCCTGCAATGTCACCTATAGGGTAAAGGATGCCCTAGCTTTTGGCCATTAAGAACTACCGTCCCACATGAGCATTTGAGTCTTGGGCTTCTTGGTATTTAGCTAACAGTACCGAGTATCAGCCGGGTCAGGTAGCCCCAACTGATACCACCCACACTGCGCCTAAGCCTAACCCCCTCTGAATCGAGTCTCTGTCGCGCTCAGGTTTTCTTTGCCATGGGATGATAGGTGGATTTGAAGCTCCCTAAATACACAACTTCTATGTTTCAATATGAATTATGATCAAGGCGGCTTATTGGATGCCTACCTTCTTGATCCTAACTTAAACTATAAATTCTTTTGTGGCCCCTGTGGGGAGAATTTAGTGAGTTTGGTTAAGTTAGTTTTAGGTGTCTTCCTTTGCTTAGTGGGTGAGTGTGTGTGAGCATAAGGTGAACAAGCTCATAGTTTGAACATATGGATATCGGTGATCCTTTACAAAAAATCCCCTAGTTAAACCATGTGATGTTGTTCCTGGCTCAAATGGAAAACATGTGCGAATAATGGGTCGTTTTCAAATTTTCCTAGTTAATATATGTGACTAACTAAAGGGAGATGGTGAATTGTAAATATAGAGCATTCATATGCTTACCTAGGATCACCATAGCGTGCAAAGGTATAAGAGATTACTTGCTCTAATCGACAATTCAATCCTAGTCCCGCAATTCCTAATGCAAAAATTGAACTAAACTAAACAATTTCTACACTAGAAAGAATAAAACTAGCTATGCATGCATGGTATTGGGCCACTTAATGAAACTATTTATCTAAGTGTGAATACCAGAATTTGTAAAACATAAATTTTTTGGAATCCAATGGTTAATTTTCCCCCTACTTAAACTATGTGAATATTTTTGCAAAAACCAACTTGAAGTGAAACTAACTCTAAGCCTACAAAATGCAGCTAAAAGTGAGTTCTCATAAGCTATGGGGTATCAACACAAGTGCTAGCAGATACATTAGGGGCTGCCCAGCACACTACAAGCAGAAAAATGCAGAATAGAGGGAGAAAAATATCATTCTGTAAATTGCACGCAAAAGGCCCTGACAGGTGCGCTTTCCTGTGCGCAGGTCAGCCCTGAATGCGTGCACTGCGCGTCTGTGAGAAAAAACTGCCTGCCAAGTCCTCCAAGTAAAAATATTAGGAGTTTCCTTCTTCAGTATGTCACTCAAAGTGAATCTAGGTACTGCAAGATGGATCAGAGGACTATCCGCTCCACTCTCCAGCATAGACAAAGGTCTCCTGCAAGAGATGGCACAACCACATAAACTTGTAAAATGTCAGTGGAGTTTCCAATCCTGTTGTGGTGGATTTAATGCACGGCTGTACGAAATCACACCAATTTAAGGGGTGTGGTCTACCCCTATAAACTATTGGTAACAGGAAGAAAGTGGTGGAGCTCAAAAGCATACAATCTAGAGGAAAAAGTATGCAAATGTATGCTCAAATTAAACTAAAAACTAAAAAGAAAATATATAGAAGCTATTGAAGAGAGTCAAAACGATAATAATGCAAATGATGGCTCTAGGCCTCTTCTTATTAAATGTTTGATATAGAGAAGAAATTTTACCCACTTGCCAAAGGGCCCCTAGACAATGGTTCTAGGACCTGATGCAAGGATGTTATTTTTCCATGCTCTGCCTCTGATGCAGTCTCCCTCTCTCTCCGCCATGATGGACTAAGATTTTTAGGTGGCCAACAATCGAGTCCCCTCTATCTCCAGCTCCGGGTCACACACTGCTGGTATTGCTTGGGAAATTCCGGCGCGCATAACAATATGATCACCCATTCTTCATCTCTTGGTGGTTTTATATAGGGGATTTCAAATCCTCCTTCCCTACCTTGGTACATGGTGGATGGTGACCCAAGGGAGAGGTATGATTCCATTGTGTGCTCTAAATATTCCTTTATGTGCTCACATAGTGTCTAAGGAGGCACTGGTGGCTGTCCTTAGGCGACTTCATGTAAGGAGTAATTGTCCTTTGCTTTGTGTGGTCCCGAAAAGCGACATTTTGCCACTTTCAGGAATGCGTGCTTATCGAGCCAAAAGGCGCATAGAAGGTGCTCTTCTCGAAGGATAAAGCACGCAATTAGCATTTTAAGACTAGTTCAAATTTAATTTTCTCAAAACCTTAGAGATTTTAAATACTTTCTTGATTCCATAATGTATTCTTGCCCTGTAAATCCTTTGGCTTGACAGTAATTAATGTCATCTTCTGATGTATGATTTTCCAGTGTTAACAGGCCTTACCACCTAAATTTGAGAGTAAAAGAAAAGGTTAAAGCAGAGATAGACAAAATGCTGAAGGCGGGCTTGATTTTTCCAGTTGAGGAAGGAGAATGGGTCAACCCAATTGTTATACAAAGTAAAAAGGAGAAATAAAAAATTAGAGTATGTGTATGCTACAAAAGTCTCAATAACGCATGCATTCATGATCCATTTCACACTCCATTTAGTGATGAGGTTCTTGAAAATGTAGCGGGAAATGAACCATACTCATTCACAGATGGCTTCTTAGGATATCATCAGGCGAGAATAGCAAAAGAAGACAAAAGGAAAAATACTTTCACAATGGAATGGGGATTATTTGCCTACCATGTCATGCCTTTTGGACTAAAGAATGAACCAGCTATGTTTTCATGGATAGTGATAGCAGCATTCAGAGACTATATCCATAAGTTCCTAGAATTATACATGGATGATTGGACAGTTTACAGTCTACTAGAGAACCATGCAACTCTGCTCAGAATAATGTTTGATAGGTGCAAACAACTTCAAATTTCTCTCAACCTTAAGAAGTGCATCTTTGCACTACCTTTCAGAACACTTTTGGGACATGTCGTTTGTAAGCAAGGTGTATGTGTGGATCCAACATTGGTAGCAGTCATTATGAATATAGAAGTGGTGAGATCCATCATTAGACATATTTGGAGGGGTTAATAGTCACCTTTTTGCCTTCTTAGATCTCTTTTTCTTGCAATTTAATTATTATTTGGTTTTATAATGCTAGTGTAGGTGGTGATTAAGGCTAATGTACTCTGAGTACATACTATGAGGTTGAGTGCAGAAAATCATGATTTAGTAAGCACTTTTATAAATATTTTATCACAAAGAATTCGAGGAGACAATAAGGAGAAAGTATAGGAGGATTTTCCACCCTCAAAGGCAGCCGAAGGATCCCAAAGATTCCCTCCAGCAATTCTAATTCCACAAGCAGCTGAAGGATCCCCAAGGATTCTCTCCAGCAATTCAAATTCTAGAGGCAACTGAGAAACTCAAAGAGGAGAGCACTCAATATATGTTTACTTGGAGTCAAAGTGGACTCAATAACCATTGTCAAGGGAGCTGTTGGTAGCTACCCTGTAGAATAAATGGAGCAGAGCTAGATCTAGGAAGAGTTAGTTTATCCTAGTCTCGATTCCATTCATAATTATTGTTGAGAACTATTGAAGCTTTTTGTTTTATTCAGGGATTGAAACTTTCAGAGATGTATGCATTTATTTGTTTATGAAATGAGCAGAGTGATTTCATTTGATTGATTTAAGTTCAGAGGGCTAGGCTCGTGGCTTAGGGCCCAATCCATGTGCCTCAGCTTCTCTGTTGTTACTATCTTTTCCTTTCTGTAATTTAGCTAGTTTTTCTTCTGCCATTTAAGTTATATTTGCTTCTGATAAGTTTCATTGCTATTTATTTTTTGTGCTGCTATAGTTTCAATTGCTTATGCATAGCGAAATATAGGAAAAACTCCAAAACTGTGGTCAATTATCCCCCCTCTCATCTCTGTCAATAGAGTTTGAGTAGGGGTAAACCTTCCCATAGGCAAAAAATTGCTTTCTGTTTTCATTTTGGGAAGAATTTTTGTTACCAAGTCCAAGCCCTTCCTTCACTGTTTCATCCTACATTTTTGTCTGTCTCCCATGCATAATCCACAGGCGTGTTTCATTTCTGAGCATTGCTCTTCCGCCTCCGCTCCCCTCCTTCTCTTCTCATCTGAACGTTGTACTTACCTTTTCTTTGCCTAACGCACTTAGCCCTTCAAAGCCTTATTTCTCTATTTTTTCGTTCACGGCTGCCTTATTCTTTCTATGCAAAACATGTGAAAATTCATTCAAAACCACCGAAAAAATCCCAACCTCCACCTTCCTCCTCGGTTCTCCCACTACCGTACTTTGCTTGTTCACAAAATCGCAATTCGTAGCTCTTACCTTTTATCTTATAGACTTACCACTCTCCTTTGTCGATTTCCCACCTTATCCCTTCATTCCATCGATCATCGTCACCAAACTCATTTTAACACTAAACACTTAAAAAACCATTGAAACCCGACCTCCACCTTCCTCCTCAAAATTCCTGCCACCGTACATTGCATTGTGCAGATCGCAACATTTACCTTTTACCTTCAACGCTCACCGCTCGCTCTTTGTGATTGTGATCTTAGGAAATTGCAAATCACACTTCACAACATTTACCTTTCACCCTTAAACACTTGTCGTTGTTATGACTGATTGCGATTGTGCGATCTTGCCCCGCTGTCATTCCCACCGCCACGTCAAGCGCACTTCACATCCTTTAGATCTTACCCTTAACGCTTACTACTCATTCTTTCGATTGAAGTATTGCAAATCGCACCCTGCAGTTCTTACCACATCGCAGATCACAGCCTGTGACCTTTACCATAGCTCAAATTGCACGTCACAAATCTTAGTTCATTCCATTAAGTCCTTACCACTATCCATTCAAACTTGTGAGGTTGCGATTGTGACATCATAACTTTTACCTCCATTTCATTCTGCCACGTTGCTCTTGAGTTCTTTCCGGTCCAAAGCCTTTTTGCGCTATAATAAAGTTATAATAAGGTTTTAAACCCCCTCTTTCCGCTTCTAAGCCTTTTTCAATTATCTCTACTCCTAAATCATTTCTCACGTTATAATCAAGTTTCCTAAGTTTTTTACCCCCCTCATTCTGCTTCCAAACCTCGTTTCATGTGTTGAACCTCTCATTAGCCTCTTTTAGCCCTTTTTATTCCTCCAAGCTGCAAATTAACTCTTTTTAGTTAGAATAAAGCCATGGATATATTAGTTGCATGGATAAGAGCATGGTAGATAGATCATAGGATAAGTAGAATGTATTTAGCCGTTTAGCCAAGTTAAGGGTGGTTTAGAATTAGTTTCCTTTCTGCCATTTATTTTCAGCAAGTTAGCTTAGTTTCTTTTCAGTCATTTCCCTTTTTTCCAATTACATTAGTTCATTCTTGTCATTTATTTTCATCACTTTAGTTTAATTTCCTTTCTGTCATTTCCTTCCAGTAATTTACTTTCCAGTTTTTCTCATAATTTAAAAAAAACCCTTTCGTAAAGAAGAAGATGATGACATGAACATAATGCATCTACTATGTATATAGCACTTTCACCTCAAAGTTTGTACAAACCCTGGGTGGATAAAGTAAAGTAGGGCAGCCCCTGGGAGTTGCAACACTCTTGGAGCAATACCAGGGCTCAACACTTTTTTGCATTGTTGTCGGGGATGTGTCTAGTAGATATTTTGATTTTGTTTTAGCATTCTTTTATGCTTTCCTTTATTTTCATGTCACTTCAGAAATATTGAAAAAGTACAAAAAGAGATTTGATTTTCATGCCTCGTAGGACTAGGAATACTCAAAGACAAACCTTACCTAAAAACCCCCACTTCACATCCTAGCCACCCTTCACTCTTCTTCAGTGGCAGTGAGATTGAACCCCCTACAGGAGAGCCTTATGAATATTTTGAGGATCCTATTGGGGAAGAGGAAGAAGATCTTGTTTCAACAGAGGGACCTACTTCACCTATCTTAACCATGGCTGGGACCCAGAGAGCCTTTCGCATAAGAGAGGCATATGGGGACACCAAGATGAAAAACATTAGCCCCTCAGCTCTTCCACACTTCCATGGAATTACCTCTAAGGACCCTGACACATTCATGTTTGAATTTACTGTTGTCTGTACGACTTATGACTACACCTCTGATGACCAGAAGTTGAAGCTATTCCCATCCACCCTTAAGGATGCAGCATTGCACTGGTTCATGGGTCTACCCAATGATAGCATCACTACATGGGCACAGATGGAAGATACCTTCATTAGCAAGTACAAATACTACTGTAGGTCCAAGGAAAATAAGGATGAGATATTTAGGATGACTCTAGGGCCTAATGAATCCCTAGAGGATTATGAAGAGAGGTTTCAATTGAACTATAAGAGAGCCAACTGTACTCTTGATCCTTACTCACTCAAACTTGTACTTCTTCGAGGGATCAATGAAGAGATGATAGAAACCTTGAATATGTTATCAGAAGGATATATCTACTAAGAACCCTATGAAACAATCAAAACCATCTTTCGGAACCATTCTAGGGCATTTAGGAAAAAGGGTAGAGCTAGCCAAAGTACATCCAATACTCCTTCCTCTTCCACCTTCATAAAACATGAGATTGGAAACATGCTATAGGACTTCAAGAGTGACATGCTCCACACCTTTGCTTTGAAAATGGAAACAATGTAGGTCAATAGGAAGCAATAGGAAGCAGAGAGAGCCCTGGCCATATTTTGTCCTAGATGTACCAGGAAACACCCAAGAAATGAATGTCCATTGAATGTCATAGAGGTTTTCTTATTCTGTGAAGAGAATCATGTTGTTGGGGTTCCCATGTTTTGGCCAGATTGGTAAGACAAAAATATGAGACAACATCATAACCACTTTAGGGCCCTAGGATCTAGCCCTCCTAGACCCGGAGAGGGATCTCTCCAATGAAACAAAGAATGATATCTCTTTGAAAGCTCAAGATGAGGTATTAGGCTAGTTATGAAGCACAAAGGGGGGTTTTAAATGATTTGGTTGGTTGGTTGCTGGGTTGGTCATGAGATCATAGACTGAGAAAGTAATGGAAGGAAAGGAACAAAGAAGGATTTTTTAGCAAAGAGGATAGGTCAAGAAAGTGCCATCCATTGGGCTATGGAGTCATGAAAGGTAATTACATGCAACAACTAGCCCAGGCTTTCAGAGGGCAAGTCATTGACACTAAAGGATCTTTTTAGATAGATGGTGGGATGGAACATTAAGGATTGAAAGTGAAAGAAGGAAAGCAACCCAATTTCTATATATAGATCAGTTCAGAGGTCATTTAACTCCAAACCTGCTTGGATATACTCAAAGGCAGCTTTCAAAGGAGGAACAAAGGGGAAACTTATAGATCGGACCAGAGGTCATTTAACTCCAGGTTAGCTTTAGCATGCTCCAAGGGAAAACATAGATAATTTTAACAGAGCCAGGGTCTATAGATCAGAGAAGGAATTTGAACCTTCAATGCTTTGACACCAGCAAGAGATCTTAGAAAGGCCAGTTGGTCGCACAAGGATCCTAGTGGACAAGGCTAACTCTAATCCCCAGTGTTCCCAAATATTCTAGCTTAAACCCAACAAGAACAACTAAGCAGCAGAAAACATTAAAGGCAAGGAGAGGAGAAGCATAGGGTACCTAACAAGGGTAAATCCTATGCTAGATTTCTGATGCAAGCCAGCAGAAAATGAAACAGTATGAAATGTAATAAACAGTGTTAGAAAAACATCACCAATAGTAATAGACTAGGATCCTGTGAAATGTGCTTGATTAATTGATGCAAAACCAGTCACATACACTAAGCTTAATGGCTAATACAGTCCAAACTTTCTTCTCCCAGCCTACTACATACAAACTACTCTGCTATTCCCTCCCAAGACTGTTCTAACAGTTAGAATGAATCCCTCTAACAACAATCAGCAACAACCAAACAACAACCTTTTCAATATGTTCTCGGGGGTTCTTATAGGTGAAGAGAAACAACAAGAGTAGACGACATTCATTAAATAGATCTCATTAAGACAGAGTGGAGAAGAGTTCATGCCCACTCCGCTTAATGGAAAATCTACATCGCTGTAAGTACTTTGGTATGTTCTGGGAGACTCTGTGAGGTCGGCTTTGACCTCTGATGTTTCATGAAGTCCTTCTAGTTGTAAGGCCCTTTGTTCTATCTTCTGAGGCAAGTAAGGTGACTGAAAGGTCTTCAGGTCTCCATGCTTCCATAACTGTGGTCCTGACAGTCTTCAAGAGGTTTCTGTCAGAGTAATTAACTATTTCTGGGCTCGAGGAGGCATGGAGACTATTGTAGGAAGGTGTACCTCTGGAGAAAACACCTTCTGCTATTGCGTAGCACTGATATGACTTGCTGGTGCGCTCTTTGGTCTTGGAACTGCACCTTAATCCTTTGAACGTGGGATTAGCACTTTAAATCTTCAATTACGGGCTTAAATCCTTCAAATCCGCCTCTGCTGCTTCACTAGGTCACTATAATGGTCTCTCTGTGATCCTTGTAAAATGAAATAAACTTGTTATGAAATCTCAGGGGTGGTGGAAGAGATGCTGTGGAGGCCGGAGGAATGGTGGCGGAGAAAAGAGGCCTTTAGTGTTAAACGCAGAAGTTTAGCTTTGGCCGAAATACAAAGGGAACGGTGAAATGAAATGAATCAAGACCTTTGAATGGTGGGACCCAGCGGGCGGAGGGCGATTAAACTTAGACCATTGGATCTCGGGAGGAGATCAACGGCGAAGGCTAAAATATGAACCTTTGGGAAGGTCCGATGGAAGAGACATGGGGGAAAACGCGATGCAATATGGGTCGTTGATCTCGGATAAATGGATGGCTATGATCAGATCGGGGGATCGCAATCAGGGGAGGCAGTGGGGTGACATATTAACACTTGCGATTGTGATGGAACGATGGTGCGATTAAACACCAACCGTTGGATCGTGCAGGATATCAACGGCGGAGATTAAATCGGCGGGGGAAGACAGGCGGGGAGCGATGAGATCTGGACCATTGGATCTGAAGAGATCAATGGCTCAGATCAAATCGGGAAATCGAAATCGGAGGAAATGGAAGGGCGGCGCAACAAGAAGTTCCAATTGGCAATTAGCGATTACACGCCAGCCGTCAGATCTAGAAATAGATTGATGGCCCATGATTAATCAGAGGGGTTAGTGAAGAGGGGCGACAGGCGCATTGCGATTGCGTGCCAACCGTCGGATCCGGGTGATAGATCAACGGTGGAGAAACAATCAGTGGGAAGAAACGAGAGGAGTGATGGGGGGGAGCGATGGGATCTGGGCCATTGATTCCGAAGGGATGGACGGCTGGGATTCGATCGGGGGATCGCAATCGCGGGGAAACAAAGGGGTGGCACAGTGAAAGTTCCGATTGTGATTGGAGCGGGAGTGAGATTAGTGTTGGGCCGTCGGATCCAGGTGATAGATCAACGGTGGAGATCGCGGTGGAGGTCTTATAGACCAAAACCCAATCGCATCAAAAAACTTAAGCTAACAAAGAGTTTCGCTCGCCCGACAACTCCGATTGCGATAAGCGCCCGAGGCTTAAGCGCTTGGTCCTGGGAACGGGCATGTGGCGGGGAAGTGGTTTGCGAACTAGGCCAAAAGGGGCTAGGCCTATTATAAGGTGGAAAGTGGGTTTTTGGCCCATTTTTAATCCATTGGAGGGTATGAAAAGGTAACGATAGAGGGAAAAAAGGGGAATTGGACCAAATAATGGGTGTATGTGGGATTTAAAGGGGATTTGGGTATGATTTAGAGGGTTAATGGGGGAAAAAGAAAGGAGTTAAAAGGAAGAAGACAGAGGTTAAATGGGAATGAAATAAGAGGAAAAGGGGGCCTTTTGGGCATTCATCTTTACAACAGAGAGGCTCTAAACTGGAAACAGTAGTGAGGGTTCATCAAAGCACAAAGGCACAGGAGACTTCAAGGATGATGTGTTTTCAGAGGAAATGCATTCCTTGAAGGCTCAAAAAACATTTTAGCCCATTTTTTTCTTGTCAAAAAATTTATAGGGGGCTAACAGTGGCTCCACATGGGGATGGCTTCTTCTTGAAGGAGTCAAGAATTCAGAAAAAGATCTTTGGAGTAGGCCAGATGCCTGGTACTTGATACATCCATTCTTTTCTTGGATCAGCTGCCACAAATCATGAAGACATCATATCAGCAGTAAACATTCTCCCAAACAACTACCTACCCACACTATAGTCCTAACATTTTTTCTTCTGGGTGCATTTGGACTTGCAGACCCTTTACATCATCAATTTTTTACAAGCAGGAAAATAAACCTATTCTACCTCTACCTTTATTACTCCATGAGACCAGATTAGACTATTGGCCTCATAGTTTCTCTACCTAAACTACTATCTGCTAGGATTAGACTGTCTAGCAGATTTCTTCTCTACATTCTAGGACAGAAATTGAAAACAGTCAAGCCAGGATTAGACTGTCTGACTTGCTGGACTTTGCAGAAATTAAAACAACTAACTACATGCTCACATGCTGAGCTTTATTGAAATTTTCCTACCTACCCTACTCTAACTAGAATATTTACAAGTCTAGCTTACAAACATTGTCTTCCAATGTAACCAGTCCATTAAGTGATCCCATGACTGGTCCCTTCTGCTCAGCTCCTTGAGCAGGCTGGATAGGCAGGGCAACTCCCAATCTTTTTGTTCAATAACAGCAGATTTGAAAATTTTTCTTTCTGTTTGCAACATGATGCTCAACAAGACCTTTGATCTTTCCTCAAATGTTTGCAGGAAATGAGCATAAGGATCATGAAAAGATACCTGGCTATGAATATTTGGCAGGCAGGCTTCAGCTAGGATTTATTCTTCTTCCACTGGATCAAGAAGAAGAATCTCTTGGGAGAGAGAATCTCCCTCATATTTTTCATTTTCTGAACTGTAGGACTCATCGTATATTGTAGCTGAGTCCTCTTGGAGCTCTGATATGTTCTGCTCTGATGTGCTGAGCTCCGTGAAAAGATATGTGTGTTCTTGAGCAGAGGTATTTACCATTGCTTCCTCCTTTTCAAGAGAAGGCTCCTTACTCTCATCATGCTCAAGAATCTCTTCTTTGCTCTCCTCCTCATCTTCTAAAAGGAAAGACTGCTGAACCCCGATCTCATGACACTCATCACTGATGCTTTCATAACTTTCCCCGTCAGTGTCATAGATAGGCGGGCCTGGTTCATTACTTCTCTGGAGTTGCTAGCCCTGGCTTTCCTCCCATGGGTCTACTGATGATGGCTCTGTGAACTCAGCTTTGCTCTGGAAACAATCATCATCAAATAGATCATAACTAGGAAAGTCATAATCGTAAGCAATGTCACCAACCAAACCTGTCAGATTCTTAGCAGGTCTTTCTTCGTCCTGATCCACAGAGAAGCTTTTTGGATCTGTATCATCAAACTCATAAGATGACTAAGAAGGAGCATGTGTTCTATAAAATATTTCTAAGGTGGACTGCTGGTTTAATATCTGATCAATCTCTTCTTCTGTCAAAAGAGGGGTTTCCCTCTCATCATGGAAAGAAGAACATCAGTCCTCTTTCTCTTGTATTAGCTGATTCAGCGGATGGATGTTTTCTTGAGCCTCTTCTTCCACATCAAATTTTTCCTCTTCTATGTGGTCTCTTGTTTCCTCAAAGCAACGTTCCCTATTAGCTTTTGATATTAGGTCCAGATATTCTCTAGTCAGCGTAACACAAGACATAGGTAAGCAATCAGGCAGATCCTAATCACTTTCCTCTTCGTCTTCTATAGATTCGTGAGCATCATACATGTCTTGCTCGTCTTCTCGGTCTTGAGTTTGTGCTTGTTCTGGAAGAGGCATGGGCTGTTCTAAATAATCATCATTTAAATTCAGATTAGCCATGTACATCTCCAACACCTTACCAAACATTTCTATTATTCCATCGAGTTGGTCATACAAAGCGTCATACTTTGTATCCCTGTCCATGTCTGGATTGATGCTTTTTCAAATAAGGCTACTACTTCTTCTCAACCAGTTCAGAGTCCTCCACCAGTGGAGTCATCAAGTCTTCTAGGAGTTAAGGAGTGTGGAGTCGCCAGGTGGATGACTTTAACTGTTTGGAGCAAGTTGTTGTCCACCATCATCAATTAGAGCCAATCTAAAGGCAAAGTGGTCTCTTCCCTAGCGGAGTCGCCATTATGTTGGGGTTCCCATGTTTTGGCCAGATTGGTAAGACCAAAAGATGAGACAACATCATAACCACTTTAGGGCCCTAGGATCTAGCACTCCTGGACCCGGAGAGGGATCTCTCCAATGAAACAAAGAATGATATCTCTTTGAAAGCTCAAGATGAGGTATTAGGCTAGTTATGAAGCACAAAGGGGGGTTTTAAATGATTTGGTTGGTTGGTTGCTGGGTTGGTCATGAGGTCATAGACTGAGAAAGTAATGGAAGGAAAGGAACAAAGCATGATTTTTCAACAAAGAGGATAGGTCAAGAAAGTGCCATCCATTAGGCTATGGAGTCATGAAAGGTAATTACATGCAACAACTAGCCCAGGATTTCAGAGGGAAGGTCGTCTACACTAAAGGATATTTTTATATAGATGGTGGGATGGAACATTAAGGATTGAAAGTGAAAGAAGGAAAGCAACCCAATTTCTGTATATAGATCAAGTCAGAGGTCATTTAACTCCAGACCTGCTTGGACATACTCAAAGGCAGCTTTCAAAGGAGGAACAAAGGGGCAGCTTATAGATCGGACCAGAGGTCATTTAACTCCAGGTCAGCTTTAGCATGCTCCAAAGAAAAACAGAGATAATTTTAACAGAGCCAGGGTCTATAGATCAGAGAAGGACTTTGAACCTTCAATGCTTTGACACCAACAAGAGATCTTAGAAAGGCCAACTGGTCGCACAAGGATCCTAGTGGATAGGGCTAACTCTAATCCCCAGTGTTCCCAAATCTTCCAGCTTAAACCCAACAAGAAAAACTAAGTAGCAGAAAACATTAAAGGCAAGGAGAGCAGAAGCATAGGGTACCTAACAAGGGTAAATCCTATGCCAAATTTATGATGCAAGCCAACAGAAAATGAAACAGTATGAAATTTAATAAACAGTGTTAGAAAAACATCACCAATAGTAATAGACCAAGATCCTGTGAAATGTGCTTGATTAATTGATGCAAAACCAGTCACATACACTGAGCTTAATGGCTAATACAGTCCAAACTTTCTCCTCCCAGCCTACTACATACAAACTACTCTGCTATTCTCTCCCAAGACTGTTCTAACAGTCAGAACGAATCCATCTAACAGCAATCGGCAACGACCAAACAACAACCTTTTCAATATGTTCTCGGGGGTTCTTATAGGCGAAGAGAAAAAACAAGAGTAGATGACATTCATTAAATATATCTCATTAAGACAGAGTGGAGAAGAGTTCATGCCCACTCCGCTTAATGGAAAATCTGCATCGCTGTAAGTACTTTGGTATGGTCTGGGAGACTCTGTCAGGTGGGCTTTGACCTTTAATGTTTCGTGAAGTCCTTCTAGTTGTAAGGCCCTCTGTTCTGTCTTCTGAGGCAAGTAAGGTGACTGAAAGGTCTTCAGGTCTCCATGCTTCCATAATTGCGGTCCTGACAGTATTCAAGAGGTTTCTGTCAAAGTAATTAACTGTTTCTGGGCTCGAGAAGGCATGGAGACTGCTGTAGGAAGGTGTACCTTTGGAGAAAATTCCTTCTGCTATTACGTAGCACTGATATGACTTGCTGGTGCGCTCTTTGGTTCTGGAACTGCACCTTAATCCTTTGAACGCGGGATTAGCACTTTAAATCTTCAATTACGGGCTTAAATCCTTCAAATCCGCCTCTACTGCTTCACTGGGCAGCTATAATGGTCTCTCTGTGATCCCTGTAAAATGAAATAAACTTGTTATGAAATCTCAGGGGTGGTGGAAGAGATGCTGTGGAGGCCGAAGGAATGGTGGCGGAGAAAAGAGGCCTTTAGTTTTAAATGCAGAAGTTTAGCTTTGGCCAAAATATAAAGGGAAAAGGGTGAAATGAAATGAATCAACACCTTTGAATGGTGGGACCCAGCAGGCGGAGGGAAATTAAAATTAGACCGTTGGATCTCGGGAGGAGATCAATGGCGGAGGTTAAAAGATGAACCTTTGGGAAGGTCCGATGGAAGAGACATGGGGAAAGACGCGATGCAATATGGGTCGTTGATCTCGGATGAACGGATGGCTATGATCATATTGGGGGATCGCAATCGGGGGAGGCAGCGGGGTGACACATTAACACTTGCGATTGCGATGGAGCAATGGTGCGATTAAGTGCCAACTGTTGGATTGCGCAGGAGATCAATGATAGAGATTAAATCAGCGGGGGAAGACAGGCGGGGAATGATGAGTTCTAGACCATTGGATCTGAAGAGATCAATGGCTCAGATCAAATCGGGAAATCGCAATCGAAGGAAACGGAAGGGCGGCGCAAAAAGAAGTTCCAATTGGCGATTAGCGATTACACGCCAGCCGTCGGATCTGGAAATAGATCGACGGCCCACGGTTAATCGAAAGGGTTAGTGAAGAGGGGCGACGGGCGCTTTGCGATTGAGCGCCAGCCATTAGATCTGGGTGATAAATCAACGGTGGAGAAACAATCGGCGAGAAGAAATGAGAGGAGCGATGGGATCTAGGCCATTGATTCCAAATGGATGGACAACTGGGATTTGATCGGGGGATTGCAATCGGGGGGAAACAAAGGGGTGGCACAGCGAAAGTTTCGATTGCGATTGGAGCGGGAGTGCAATTAGCACTGGGCCGTCGGATCCAGGTGATAGATCAACGGTGGAGATCGCGGCGGAGGTCTTATAGACCAAAACCCAATCACATCAGAAAACTTAAGTTAACAAAGAGTTTCGCTCGCCCGACAACTCCAATTGTGATAAGTGCCTGGGGCTTAAGCACTTGGTCCTGGGCATGGGCATGTGGCGGGGAAGTGGTTTGCGGACTAGGCCAAAAGGGGCTATGCCTATTATAAGGTGGAAAGTGGATTTTTGGCCCATTTTTAATGCTTTTTGAGGCCAAAAAAGGGCAACGGTAGAGAGGAAAAGGTTTTATTAAACCAAACAAAGAGTATTTGAAGGTTTAAAAGGGGACTTAAGATGGTTTAGAGGGTTAATGGGGGAAAAGGAGGGGAGTAAAAGGAGATGAAACAGAGGTTTAGGAGGGATGGTATAAAGGGAAAAAGGAGGCCTTTAGGGCATTTCTTCACAATCAGAGAGGCTTTATAACTGGAAACAACAGTGGGGATTTGTCAAAGGACGAGGGCATAAGGAGGCTTCAAGGATTATGTGTTTCAGAGGGAAATGCATTCCTTGAAGGCTCACAAACAATTTAGCCCCCTGTTTGCTTGTCAAAAATTTATAGGGGGGCTAACACATGCCACAGACAAGTGTCTCTCCTTACCTGGACTTAAATTTGTATATCAAGATGGGGAAACAATGCCAGAGCAACTCTATTTCATCAACCAGACAAGGCCTCAGGGCCCTCGACCATATCGAAAAGGTATGCAAGGGGCACCTCACTCTTACTATTACAACAATCAGAATGCACCCATGCAACCTTGGTACACCCCCACTCCTCCATCTTGGTCTACACCACCTACTTGCCCTTCCAACCCTTCATATCATCCTCAGCTAGTAAACCAACCATTTCAGCAGTATGTTCCATAACAACCTCAGTGGAAAAATTCATCCCAAGGGTGGAGACCTCAAAAAAATCAACTACCTGATCTAATGCCTCCACCCCAACCTCAACCTCAACTTACTCATGCTTCTCCACCTAGGCTACCTATACCTGCACAGCCTAATCTAAACCCGAACAACAGACAGGCACAAAAGGCTCACATGGAGAAACATCCCATCCAACTTATGTTGTGGAGATAAAGGAGGTTAATCTTAGGTCGGGAAGAGTACTCCCATACAACCATCCCCCATCTCCACCTATAGAGGTTAAGGAGGAAAATGAAGAAGATAACACTCAGATCCAACAACCTCCTTTTCTCGAGCGCTTGATCCACCCTAGTCAACACACCCTAGAGGAGACTGAACTCCTGGGGGAATTGGAAAATTTGTGTGTAAAGATACCACTTCTCCAGGCCATTAAGGATGTCCCTATCTACAATAGTCTCATCAAAGAAAAGTTCTTCAAGAAACCTGGAAGGAGGAAGAGAGATAACCCCACCATCAATGTGGTAGGACAACTATCTGACTTGATGCTGGGGAAGGTGTTATCTCCAAAATACTTGGACCCTGGTAGCCCAGTTGTTGATGTACATATAGATGGTGTCATAGTACCCAACACTCTGATGGATTTAGGGGTTGCGATTAATATCATGACCAAGGAAACTATGTTGAAGCTTAATCTCCAAGGGACTAAGGAAAACCACAACAATTTTGCAACTTGCAGATCGGTCCAAAGTAAATCCGCAAGGAATTGTTGAGGATGTTATGGTTACCATTGACTCTTGGGAGTATCCTATAGATTTCCTGGTCCTGGAGCCAAAAACCAAGTTTAATGGTTATCCTCTCATCTTAGGGAGACCTTGGTTAGCCACTGCAGATGCTTATATTAGTTGTCAGGCCGAAAACATGACTATCAAAAATAGGTCCTTGTTTAAACAACTAGTGTTATATCCTCCAGCCCAGCCTTCCATTGATCATGATCTCCCTATATGGTTAGAGGATGAAGAAGATGAGCTATATAAAACTACCCCTATGTGTACCATAGATGTTATCCTTAGAGGGGGGTAGCTTTATGAAGATGAACTCATTGACCATGCCATTCAAAACCATTCCTCCACTTACACTCCTCTTGAAACCCTAGTCAAAGAGTCTGAAAACCAACCTTGGATGGAAGTACAATCAATTGAGACAACCTATGAAACCACCAAGGATGTCGATTTTGGCCCATCCAGATCTCTGAAAATCAACCCAAACCTCTCAAATGAATAAGATAAGCAGTTTTTCCATCTTTTGAAAGAAAATCTTGAAGCATTTTCTTGGGATTACAAGGACATGAAAGGGATGCATCCTTCAGTATGCAGACATCACATTTACATAAAATAAGGATGCAAGCCTGTGAGACAACCCCAAAGAAGAGCTATAGAGCTACAGAAACTATTGGATGTAGGGTTCATATATCCTATATCCGATAGTGAGTGGGTATCTCTTCTTATCCTAAACCCAAAGAAGAATGGGAAGTGGCGAATTTGTGTTGATTATCGAGAACTTAAAAAAGCCACCAAGAAAGACCATTTCTCTTTGCCCTTTATAAACCAAGTCCTGGATGGCCTTGCAGGGAAGAAGTTCTTTTCCTTCTTAGATGGGTTCAGCCCTGAAGACTAGGATAAAACTACTTTCACTTTCCCTTGGGGTACCTTTGCTTATAGAGCCCTACCCTTTGGGTTATGCAATGCCCCAGCCATATTTTCTGAGTTATTCCATGAATCTATTGAAATTTACATGGATGATTTCGCACCATATGGGGATGACTTCCAGGAAGCTCTCTCTAATTTGGGTAAAGTACTAAGAAGGTGCATTGAGGTTCATCTCTCCTTGAGCCCAGAAAATTGTGAATTCATGAAGAAAGCAGGGGTTGTGTTAGGACACTCCATATCCCAAGCAGGAATACAGGTAGACCCAAACAAAATCACTATCATAAAAAGGGTACATGTTCCTCAAAAGCAGAAAGATGTCAAGGGTTTCTTAGGCTTAGCTAGTTACTATAGAAGGTTCATCAAAGATTTCAGCAAGATGGCTTCACCATTATTTGGGTTATTGGAAAAATATTGTGAGTTTATTTGGTCTGATCCTTTTCAAGAGGCTTTTGAGCTCATTAAGAAGCAGTTAGCTACTACCTCCATCCTCCGAGGTCCAAATTGGACTATGCCTTTCCACAGCCACACTCATGCATCCGAAAAAGCTGTGGGGGCAACATTAGGACAATTAGAGGGCAAAATCCCTTATGCCATTTATTTCATCAGAAATAATTTGTCCAAAGCCGAGCTGAATTATACTGTCACTGAGAAGGAGATGTTGGCCATTCCATGCATTGAACAAATTCAAGCATTATGCCACTGGATATCATACCTTTTTTCACACTAACCATGAATCCATAAAGTATTTAATGAACAAACCTGATGTTAATACTAGAATAATTAGATGGCTGTTAATTTTATAGCATTTTGATTTGACTATTGTTAATAAACCTAGAAAGGAAAATGTTGTTGAAATTTTTTTGTCCAGGTTAGTTCTCCCTGCAGGTGGAGAAGGAATGGTGGATGACTAGCTGCTAGATGAGCACCTCTTTTCCATATCAACACTCTCACCATGTTTTGTTGATATAGCCAACTACTTCGTTACTGGAAGACTCCCTCCTAATCTTTCATTCAAGGAGAGGAGTAGAATCATTAGAAAAAGCGCCCCTTTCACATGGATTGGGGGGGACATCTTCAAGCTAGGCCCTGATCAAATCCTAAGAATATGTGTGAGGGAGGAAGAAGTTTTTGATATCCTCTCTGAAGGTCATGACAGCCCATGTGGAGGCCACTTTGCTACAGAGAGAACTTCTTACAAATTTTTGCAGGTGGGTTACTATTGGCCTACCCTTCACCAAGATTCCAAAAGATACACCAACAAGTGTGACCAGTGCCAACGTATGGGGAAACCCACACAAAGGGATGAAATTCCTTTACACCCTCATGTGGCTCTTGAGCCATTTGACAAGTGGGGCATGGACTTGTTTGGACCTATCGATCCACCACCCGGACAAAAGAAGCATATCATAGTCTGCACTGATTACCTAACAAAGTGGGATGAAGAAAAAGCAGTAAAGGTAGCAACCAAAGAAAAAGTAGCAGAGTTTCTGAGGGAGAATGTGTTTTACAAATTTGGATATCCCAGAGAAATAGTCACAGATCAGGGATCACAGCTCACCTCTCACCTCATTGAGAATCTTTTGAGGAAGCACAAGATTAAGCATAGAACTTCTACTGCCTATAACCCTTAGGTGAATGGCCAAGTAGAAGTAACTAATAGGTCTTTATAAAGCATCCTCACCAAGGTTGTGAGTAGCAGCAGAAAAAATTGGGCAAATAGATTGGTAGAAGCTACTTGGGCCTGCAACACCAATTGGAAGACAACAACAGGATTCTCTCCTTATGAACTAGTCTATGGTAAGAAAGGTCTACTTTTAGTTGAGTTTGAATTCAATACTTTAAGAATGGTAGCTGAATTAAATCTAGATCTAACGAATGCCCAAAAAGAGATTTTGTTGCAACTAAATGCATTGGATGAGTTAAGAATGCAAGCACTTCTTCACATAGAGGTAGTTCAGCTACAAAGGAATGTATGGCATGACAAGAACATCAAATAAAAGACATTACAAGAAGGAGATTGGGCACTGTTGTATGATTCAAGGTTTAAAGACTTCAAATAAAATCAAATGAAAAGATGGTTGGGGCCTTACACAGTGGAGAAATGCTTTGATAATGGCACAGTTCAAATCAGGACCATAGATGAGGAAGGGATCCCCTTGCTTGTCAATGGTCACAGACTTAAAATTTGCAAGAAACATTTTTCAAGGGAAGAATTCATCAATTTAATAAGAAGAGAGGTGTATGTGATGGGAAAATCCATATTTTCCCACACATCTTGACAGAAAAAATAAAATCTTGTCGGTTGGAAAACTCAATGGAGGTGGATCACTTTCTCCAAAAAAGAAAAAGAAAAAAGAAAGAAAGAATAAAGATCCATGGGTGAAAAACTCTCTGAGGCAGCCAAGGCAAGTTTTTGGGTTGAAAACCTCCATGGAGGCAACCCACTTTCTTTTGAAAAAAAAAGAAAAAAAGAGAAAAAGAACAAAAAAATGCATCTACATCACTGTGTTTTTCTGTGTTTGTTTTTTTGTAGGTTGTTAATGGTTTCTGGAAAACACATGGAAGAATTCATCGTATTTTCCCTTCTTCTATCTTGTCGTCCATCCCATCATTCACTCCATTCATCTTCATAACTTCCTCCATCACCTGCATACACCACACTCCTCCATTCCTGAGCACAATGTAGCAAGAGAAGCAGCACACAAACATACTGCTACAAACATCAAGAAGTTCCTTCAGAAACAAAGTTGTTCATGGACTGCCAAGAAGAACAACAAGGGAAACTGCATAACAGACTACAGGAGAACGAGAATTCCACCCATGGCATCTCAAGCGCCCCACACGACATCCACAACAGAGAGAAACAACAGACAAAGATTAGCAGCTCATTCAACAAGCTAATGCTTCAACAAGCTCCTCACTCAAAGAACATAAATATGGTGAAGAATGCAACATCTAAAAAGGCTTGTCTCAAACTTCCAGCTACTGCAACCACCTTGGAAACAATAGGAAAAATCAGGTATAAGCTCTCACCCCTTGCTACGCATTCATAATAGCCAGAAATAATTAATTTGCAGACTTAGATTTTGACGGACAGAAAGGTGGCCAGTTAACTTGGCCACCACCGTGAGGTATGACTAGAATAAAAATGGGAGTACATGCCACCTGGACATGAAAAAGAAATAAAATTAAATCAGTGGAGTAGAGGATAACGAGGGGAGGAAACCACGCATTCCATCCTGAATTAACAGGGAAGAGGAACCAATTGTCTATGACAGAATTGGAGCTAAGCGAAGTTATATTAGCACTCAAAATTTAGCTGCGTCATCTAATAAAAGGAGATTCTGCCTCATCCAAACCAGTGAATTGACAATTTTTAGAGGTGTTATCACTCAGGTTTTCCTTGAAGTTGTGGAAAAGGAAAGTATACCCGAGGTAACCACAAACCAACCTTCAGATGCAGAATCTAGCCAATCTGCATCCAGAGAGGGCTCTCTCTTTATAATTTTTCTTTGTTCTTAGAAAGTTTTAGGCTAGTTATAAGTCCAAGAGTTTGTTTGAAAATGGTGGAATTCGCCAACTAAGGGCAAGGTTGAATATCTTCATTCCATTGGGCTATGGAGTCAAAGGATGGCTTTACTGGATTTCTATTCTACACACAAGATGGCTTTGCAGGGCAAGATAGCCAAACAGAGAACAATCCTTAAAATTTAAAGTGGATGGAATGGGTTTGAAGGGATGAAAGGCAGTTAAGAATCTTTCACCATGTTCAAAAGAAAGAAATGAAATGATTACAAATAAAGAGCAGTGAAGAATTCTTTACTATAGTAAATAAAATGTTTAAATTAGCGAAGCAAGAGCAATTAAGAATTCGTTGCTTATAACTAATTTAGAGGAAAACATTTAGAATAATCACAACTGAACTCAGAGTACAATTAAGTAAATTCTGAGTTATTCTTTTATGTCAAGTATTTAGAAATGGACACAATGATATTATAAACAAATATAAAACTTAAGACATAGGATAGAAAGACTTATTGAACTGCAGTCAGACACATGAATCCTGCAAAAAGTCCTGAGCTTAAAATTGTCATCCAGCAAGCCACAAATAAATTTCTCCAAAACACTTTTATTCCAAAAACATCAATTTCATAGCGAAGTAGTAGAATCCACCCTCAATACTCTCATTGAGGGTTTATTTATACAAAAAATGATTGAAAATATCTCACACTAACCTAGCCAATAATCTAGGGTGACTAATGAATAAGTTACAATAAAAAAGGAGACAAATGGTCTCGTAGATAGGACAAAAAGTAATTGCTGGTGTGCTGTTTCCTCCTTTTGTGGATGTGCTGGAGGCAGGTGCTATAATAGGGTTCGATGCTGTCCCTTTGAGTAATTCTTTTACTTGTCTGATACTCTTCGTTTCTACTGTCCAACTGATACTCTTTAACCTGTGCTCATTATTTATCCTTTACATGATGGTAAAAAGACGAAATTCTCTACTTGAAGATAAATTTTACAAAATTTCCAATAAGTCTTTCCACCATTGATCTTCAGCTAATATGGTTCTTTTAAGTTTTCTTAAGGTTTCATCAGCCTCTGTGTATCTGTAAAAAGTGGGCTGATTAGGGAACAAATACTTTATTTCCTACTCAAGATGAAACAAATTCTTTAACCTGTCGTAGAGATTCCTTCCTGTTGGCAATGTTGCTTCTGACGAACTGATAGAATGAGCAGTTGTGTTATGAGCATGTATATCTATTTTAGTAACATAGGTTTCCAGGTCCATTATCTTGTCCTCTGAGAGCATAGGACTGGGTAACCCATTGTCCAATAAAACCTAAAATTTTCCTTTAAAAGCATTGATTTATTCCAAAATATCTGAGCATTTCCTTTCCAAATTCTGCATAAGAGTTCTTTTGGTAAAAACTCTTTTTATTTCTAAAATAGTGCATGTCCTGTCATCAATTCCTAGCTCTGCAAGCTGTTGCTTAGTCTGGGTGTTCAAAAACTGTATAAGTTGATTGGCTTGTTCAGGTCTGCCCCTTAATTCATCTCTTGTTTTGTCTATTTCTTCCTGAGCTACTTTAACTAATTCATTTTGTTCAAAGATTGTTTGTATAAAAGACCAAACACTCTTTATTGTCTCAATTATATTATCCCAAAGAATTTCGTTTATTTCTCTCAAAGGCTTTTCTAATGAAAGATCTTTTTCTAAAGCCTTCACCAATTTTTCCAGTCTTTTGATTTCCCTAGTATTATCAGCAACAGTCTTTTTAGACATATCATATTTCTGCTCCAGATTTACTAGCTGCAATTTTGTGGTTTGAAGTTCTGTGACTCTGAGTTTTAAACTTTCCATTTGTTTTACCAATTCATCAGAACTTAAACCAAAAGTGTTTACCTGTGCTGACTCTGTTTGTTGATCTGCTGTTGTGGTACCTGTAGTGATCTCTGTTGTGGATGTTTGCATGATATTCTGTTTTTCTCTTAATGCCTGTTCCAATTCTTTCTCTGTTTCACTCAGTTGCTCAGTCATTTTCAAGAGCAACTCCATCATTTCTTCCTGTGAATTTTCCTTCAAAACTTCTTGGGTCTGGGGATGCCTTGAGGCTGGCAATTTCAGCTGCTTTTTCAGTGCAGCGATATCATCATCTTTCTTTTTAATTAGTGCCTCAATGTTTTTGATATCTTTGGGATTGTGACCCAAACTGATGATTATATCTTCCAGAGACTTTATTCTGTTATATTTTGCCTGAGAAGAAGCCTTCTCAATTTGCAACTGGGTGTTTGTATTATTTAAAGAATCTTGCAACCTAAGGGCTGTCATGGCCTTATCAGTAAGGGTGGAGTATATCATTTCCCCGGTTTGACTATGCAACTCTATCTGGTCCAAGGGATGAATGTTTTTTGCCAGGACCTCAAAATTGGTCCTAATATAATCAGATGTTGTCATGGGCTTTGGTACCTTGGATTTGAAATGGCTCATCATCATTTTGCCTTGTTGAATGTCAAATGCTGACATCAATCTTTCCTGATTGTGTGGAGCCATTTTCAGATACTGATTATATACCTTCATTCTCAATAGATCATTCTTTGCTTTTATGTTAATGAAAGTTCTCTTGATATCACCTGCATCTGTTTTTGGTGGCTTAAAAGAAGATACTTCAGTACTCAGTTGTTTTTGCAATTCTTTTCCTTTGTGGCGTATGTGTGTTTCACTAACTGTACCAGTTATTTGACTATCTTCTCTTTTATCATCAATTATTTCATCTATATTTTCCACTTCTGGGAGTGGATTGAGTTTCTGCTTTTTAGCTTGATGTAGCTCTGAGGATTCTTTGGGAGGAGTAGGATCTGGAACCTGTCTTTTCTTGCCTATTTCCATATTAGATGGAGTTTGCAATTCTGAAACTTCAGGATGATTTACTTGAGTAGGAGAAACCTGTGTTTGATCTCGTGCCCTGGAGGTTTGAGGTTTCTCTGCCATGATGAAATTTTCAATGACTTGTATTTCAAGTTATTTCCCTTTGCCCTTAGACTCTACTGCAATTGATGGAATATCTTCCTGTAATCCCTGTTGGAGATTTCCTGCTGAAGAAGTGCCAACGTGAGGTACCTGCACTTGACCAAAAGATTCTAGGTCAAACTTTTTCTCAAGATCTTTCATAATTTTGTTTCTATTGTCTTCTTCATTATCTTACTCAACTAGTGTTCCTTCCACCCACTCATCTTGATTAGCATATTGTTCTATTTCAGGAATCGTGTGGTGAAAGTATGGGGATGATTTGTTCTTCATTCTTTTATCACAGATAAAACCTAATGGATCATAAGGAATCCAACGAAAACTCCTTGGTAACTTGCAACGGTTTTGTAGTATATCTTCTGCTTCTCGCTCAGCGTCCCTAGAATTGCATATGAAGGGACCTAATTGACTTTTGATCCTGAGTTGGGCTTTCTTTTTTACACTACAAAAATGAATCATATCAAAATTATTCATTTGCCTAAAATATTCTAAGGCAAAAAGTCTCATAGGCACATATTTTGGCAACCTGAATGGATATAATTCACAGCCATATATTCTGATGACTGAATGATTTTGGTATAAATACCAGTCCCCAACTTTATATGTCCTTGAAAGCTGCAAAGTCTTCTTAATCTCATTATTGAGCCTTGGAGAGTGAATTCCAGTCAACAAGGTAGTTGCAGGATATACAAAAAGATCGATGAACTCAGCATAAGAATAGGGAGAATTATAGGAAGAGTGAGTTATGGCAGACCAGAATATAAAAGATCTAGGGTTTCCCTTGGCATCAAGCTTTTTAACAGGAAAAGGGAACTTCTCTGATTGATAGTAGATGATGAGATGGTAAATGATTGAGGAATATTTAAAAACTTTCTCATTATCTAGCCTCATGAACTGGTCATGGATTTTATTGGCAATGAAAGATGCAAAGTCATATTTACTATAGGAGGTTGCCCAGGAGTAAAGATAGACAGCAATACCAGGGTTATTTCATCAACATATTCACTTGTATTGAAACCCATGACAAAGGATATCATATTGAGGATGAGTTTGCCCAAATTATTAAAATAAGCAAAACCATAGGGAGGAGGTCCCTTAGGTTGATGTTCAGGTAACATAAAAGTCTGGCAAATGCATTTCAATTTTTCTGGAGACAGTTGGGTAGAATTTTCAAGTAGTTCTTCCATGGACAAAGGAGTAAGATCTTGATCAGGTTCAAAATGGAGCATTGTATTGATAGCTTGAGGAGTGATGGGGAAAAGGATACTCTGGTCAGGAGACAACACTGCCCTTTGAGTTGAATCATATTTGGAGTGACAGTAGTGGATAATTTTTGAGAAAATATAGACTGAGGGGATAAGATATCTCGGGAAATTGGATTCCCACAACCCAATGACATCTAAACCTTTCTAATAATCGTCTCTGCAGTGACAATAACTTCGAAGGGGATTTTCATCGAAAACTAAGTCTTTAATTTGAAAGTCTTTATCCACTAATGGTAAGTATTCTAACTCTCTGTGAGGGGCATTCAATGGGGTTACATTCAGGGCTGCCGGAGCTTCCATTTTGGTTCTTGTGTATTCAAAATGGAAGTTTCGGGGTTTTCTTCACAGACCGGGCGCAAATTTGATTCTGGGAGCTTTGATTTTACTTGCAGGAACTAGAATAGCTTGATATTAACCCTTTTTCAGACTTTGGCGTGAATTTTTAACACAGGAAAGTGGATTTTTCAGAGCGTTCCGGCAAGAATTCGAATAAATACCTGTTTGATGGAGAAGTTTGAATTTTACAGGTACTGGTCGATGGCGGATGGATACTTGGGCACTGGTCTAACAATGGTGTTCGGCAATTTTGTTGGCAGCGTCTCAATCAGCGGAATTTTCAAATTCTTCAGAGGAGGATGCAGTCACTTTCAGCAGTGAAAATGACAGAAAAACACGGGTTTTTGTTTTATTTACAAAGTCAATGGGAATTTTTATTTTTTCGAGGATGACGTCATCTGGTACGGGGGCATATGTCACTGAGACTGAGCGGTAAGCGGTAAGCGGTAATTTCCGCACCGCTTTCGGGCGATGGCGGTATTTAACGGGGAGGCAGCGATTCCATTAGTCGACTGACACGTGGTCGGAGTACTATTACAAAACCACCATGCCCCGCTCGTTATCTTTCGGACGCGAGACGGCCAGCGGAACGATCCTGGGCTGTTGATCTTCGTGGGGGCGATCTGACAGTGGATGGGACGTGGAAATGGCGGGGTTTAATGCGCAGGCCCGACAGTGGATTAAAACATGATTAACTTAATTAAATATCCCGGGGGGCGTTTGATTGGTGGAATGAATGGTTATTAATTAATCCTGGTGATTGATTAACCCCATAGTTTATACATGGTTACGGCAAGGTCAAGGGTTTTTTTTAACCATGGTTAAAGTGTCGGGGGGAAATTAAAATACCAAGGGAATAGGCCACGGTTGCTCGGGGGACTTTCGAAGTTTTTGTTTGAATTAAAACTTTCGGGTTCATTATTTTTCATTTTTTAAACACATAAACTATATGTTTAAAAGCCCTTTTTCATATATTTTTAGTATATGGTAATAAACAAATGTTATTTATCAACCATAAGGGTAGGGAAATATTTTATATGGGTATATTTTAAGCCAAAGGGTTTTTTTATTGGGGGTTTTTATTTAACGAAGGGGATTAAATAAACTTTGGCCAAAACTTATAATAAGAGGGGTTTTTGGGATATTTATGTAAAAGGAGTTATGTACTATAGGATAAGGTCTTTTTACTAGGGATTTAATAAATAAATGAGAAGTTAATATGACAAAGGACAAGGTAAACTCAAAATACTCAACTATAATTAAGAAAGTGAAGATTTTTGAAGTAAATTGTATCATCTCAACTTCAACACTTAAACATAGAATAGTAAGTAATTTTGAGGGTTTATTATGGAAATTTACATGATTTTCCTAAGTAAAATAGGATTTTACTTAGGAGAAGGTTAAAAGTGAATGATTACAATGACAAATAATCTCAAGTACTTAGGTCTTTTTGATCATTAGGCCGAGGGTCCGGTCCCTCCAAAAGTCAAGGAAATGCCTTGAGCCATACCTTAGCACTTTTAGGGAAATTAGTAAAAATCTTAGGGAAAAAGTGATGTGGGAAGTTAATGATTTTGACTTTGCTTTCTTTGAATTTTCCAGTGCATTTCTTGCTTCAGTACTTGTGATGAAAGTTAAAAATCAAACACATTTAGCACCATCATTCATCATATGAAACTTTGCAACACCATCTACCTACCCTATCTACTTTACACTACCATTTTGTCTTCTTTATTAGGGTGCATTTGGACTTGCAAACCCTTATCAATCTTCTTTTTCTTTTACATGGCAAATCTATCTAACTCTACCCTTATTACATCCAAGGGCTCAGATTAAACTGTTGAGCACCTTTTATTATCTCTACCTATCTACTTATCTGCCAAGATTAAACTGTTTGGTCAGATATTTATTCTCTATTCTACAACATGAAATTGAAAAATGAATGAGTCAAGTTTAAACAGTTTGACTCTTCATAAATTGTGGCAAAGGTTTGACAAACTGCACACAATTGCTTTATTACAAAAATGAAATAGTAGTGGCATTTGGATTTGCACACTTTCCTTGGTCTATTTTTTGCTTGGGGTTCATTTCTTTCATTTTCTTGACCAATTTATTTTTCTTACCCTTTGATTTTTCTTTTAGGGTATACCCTCTTTACATTTTTTTAAATTTTTTTGATTTTTTGGTTTTTCAAGAATATGGAACACCTTTGCTCAAGAAAAAGGTTTGAACATATTCCATAGTTCAATCAAGACAATCATGAAAAATGACACCTATTGGTATAGGAGTCTAACACTGGCTCCACTTGGGGATGGCTTTTCCTTGTGAAAAGTCAAGAACAGCAGATCAGATGCCTCAAAATGTTCTCAAACTGAACCATGTAATCTCCTTTTTCTGGTAGCTTTATTGTATATATGATAGTGAAACTTTTGAAGCTTAGGGCCTTCTCTTCGGGCTTCAACTCCAAGAAGTCACCATCCAATCAAAACTGATGCATTAGGAAAGGATATATTATGTACAAGTTAGAAAAAATCAGAATATCCTAGTAAATAGGATCAAAATATTGCTTCAGCATTCGACCATTGACTGGTCCTTCCTCAGCTTCTGAATTGTCCAAATTCTTCAAAAAGTATGTGTTGTTTCCCTGTAAGGCATGAATGATGTAAGGCCCTTTCCATAAGAAATCAAATTTCCCATGTTTCCCTTTATCTTCCCTCCTGGAATCCCATCTTAGGGCTTTGTCTCCTAGTTGAAAATCTTCTGCTTTAGTTCTTTTGTCAAACATTTTCTTTAACTTTTCCTGCAAGACTTGGGATCGTTGATACACTTCTTCTCTAGTTTGCTGCAAGTGAATTGTTTGGTTAATTCTTCTCTGAATATCATTTGGTTCCACTTGAGCCTCCTGAAGTAACTTCATAACAGGAATTCCTAAAGATGATGGGAATCTAGCCTCAATGCCATAAACTAATTCATATGGACTGGTCCCAATTGATTTCTTGGTTGTAAGTCTGTCTGCCCACAATGCATTGATAAGTTTCTTATGCCAATTCTTTTTATTTTCTTCCAATAATTTTTTAATGATATTAATAAGGATTTTATTGGAAGATTATGCCAGTCCATTACCCTGAGGGTAATAGGCTGTTGAATGGCCTAAATTTATGTGATATTTATTGCAGAAACTAATCATTTTCTTTATCTTAAATGCAGCAGCATTATCTGTTATAATTTTCTCTGGACAGCCAAATCTGGAAAGTATATTGGTTTCTAAAAACCCTATAATTACAGAATCATTGGCTTGTCTGCATGGGATAGCTTCAATCCATTTAGTAAAGTAATCTGTGGCAGTAAGAATCCATCTGTGTTGCCCAGAAGAAGAGGGATGAATTTCTCCAATAAAATCTAATCCCCATTGTTGAAAGGGTCTTTCTGTGGAAATTGGTCTTAATGGTAAAGGTAACAACTTTCTTTTACCTTCAAAGATCTGACACTTATGACAAGTTGTTACAAATTTCTTAACATCTGAAAACAAGGTTGGCCAGTAAAAACCAGCCCTTAAGATTTTGTCTGCAGTTGACTTCCAGTAGAGATGTCCACCACAATCCCCTGCATGAAATTCATTAAGTGCCTTGTCAGCTTCATCTTTCAATAGACAATTTAATAAGATTCCTTCATGATTTTTCCAAAATAGAGTACCATCTAAAATACAATATTTTAAAGATTTCATTTTCAAAAATCTTCTTTTCGTTTTGGACAACCCTGGAGGAGCTTGCAGGTTTAATAAAACATGAATGATATCAGTGTACCAGGGTGAATCTAAGAAATTTTGACTGATCTATGGAGTCGCCATCTCCTGTTCGTCATCCAGTTCGTTAATGTCTAAGGCTTGGCAATTAGTTTCAGTCATGAGTTGAGCCAAACCTTGACCTTTGATGAGTTTAGTTGGTTTAATTTCGATATCATATTCTAAAATGATAGCTATCCACTTACCTCTTTTGCCTTCAATACCATCTTGAGTCAAGATGTCTTTAACTACAGCATTAGGCACATAAGCTATCACATGAGAATATAATATATAAACTCTGAAATCTTTAATTTCTTTTACCAGTGCAAAAGCCTGTTTCTCCATGATATTGTATTTCAAAAATGCATCTCTAAGTGCTTTACCGAAAAAGGCAATTGGTTTTTCACATCCCTGATCATCCTTTTGTAGTAAAACAGCTGCAACTGTATGTTCAGAGGCAAATGAAAAAATAATGAAATCTCTATCAAACTTTGGACTGGTAAGAACTGGTGTTCTAGTTAAAGCCATTTTGATTTCTTCAAATGATTGCTTGGCTTCTACAGTCCAGTCAATGCTTGAATCTTTTTTAAGCATGTTAGTAAGCAATCTAAGTAATTCAACTAAACTAGAAATAAACCTTCTCAAGAAATTAATCTTTCCTATGAAAGCTTGAAGTTCTTTAATATTTCTGGGATGAGGTATCTGCAAAATTGCTTGTATTCTTTCAGGGTCAATTCGAATGCCATCTTTAGAAATAATGTGACCTAGGAGCTTACCTTCTTCCAAACCAAACAATGAATTTTTAGGATTTAAAGAAATGCCATATTTTCTGCACTTTATAAACACTTGCCTTAGATGATCTAAATGTTGCTGATCTGTTTTAGAAAAAACTGTTAAATCATCTAGATAAATTACCAGAAAATCATGTATTTCTTTAGCAAAAGCAATGTCTATTGCTCTCTGAAATGTAGCTCCTGCGTTTTTGAGTCCAAATGGCATCTTGACATATTTAAAAGTACCCCATGGTGTTGTAAATGCTGTTTTATCTTGATCATCAGGATGAACCAGAATCTGGTTATACCCTGAAAATCCATCCAATAGAGATATCCTAAAAGATCCTACTACCCTTTGTAAGATATGGTCCATTTTAGGCAAGGGATAGTTATCTTTTAAAGAAACTTTATTCAAATTTCTTAAATCAACACACAGTCTAATTTCTCTAGTCTTTTTCCGTGTTGGTACTAGATTAGAAACCCATTCTGAGAACCTAATAGGAGCTATAATTCCTGCTTCATACATTCTTTTAATTTCTTTTTCGATTGAAGGTAATAAAACAGGATTTATTCTTCTAAGTTTCTGTTTGAAAGGTTTTTGATCTGGTTTCAAAGGTATAGTGTGTTGAATTATAGATGTATCATATGATTTAAGATCTTCATAACTCCAGGCAAAAACGTCCTGGAATTCCTTTAAGATTTCAACATATTTAACCTTTTGATCTTCTGGTATATATTTGGATAATTTAACCATTTTGGGATCTTCTGGGGTTCCTAAGTTGCATTCTTCAATATCAGCCTTAACAGGTTCTATTTTGGGTCTAAATGGAATGTCATTTGAGTCAAAAAGATCTTCCAAAGGAGTTAATCCTTTGGGTAAATGATTATCTTTCAAATTAATGATTTCCGTTTCATCTTCTATGATCTCGTCGAATTCCATTTGTATTAAATCCTGCATATCTTTTTCTGTGAATGTGGTTGGGTGAAGCATGTGAATCGCAGTCTCTCTTGAAATATCTGTTTTTTGTTCTTTTTCTTGATCAAATTCATTGATTGTTACATCCTCATCTATATTGCTGTTAGAAAACTCATTTTCTAGTGTCAAAAAACTATTTATCTGATTGTTATTTACAAATACTTTCCAATTCATTAGATTGTCCGGTATAGCAGGTCTATGTCTAATCTCAGCTGTGAACTGATGATTAGGTCCAAAAGGCAACTTACATGTGCTAGCGAACATTGCAAGACTGTGAGCATGCAAATTTTGTTTCCTGGGAATCTTGGCAAGTTGAGCTTGTAGGAAAGTGTTGAGAATTTCCACAACTGTTTCTCTATATTGTTTCAATCTGGGATCTTTGGTTGAGCATTCACCATTAATCTGTTGGATAATTAATTCAGAGTCTCCTATGATTGATACCCTAATTTCTCCTAACTTTTTGACATGTTTAAGCCCTAGCAAAAGGGCTTCGTACTCAGCCATGTTGTTAGTGCATTTAAAATTCAATCTATAAGAATGACCTTCAGCATGATCATTTTCAACATTATGTAACCAAATTCCAGCCCCTGCTCCTAACTTGTTTACTGAGCCATCAAATTCTAAATTCCACAGAATTTCATGTTCATAATCTTCATCAATTGTTTTAACATGTTTCTTAACAGGAGCTAGTTGTTTAGCTTTTTCTGGTATTTCTTGGTTTTCAGAAATCTCTTCAATCTTAACAGTAGTTTTGTTTGTAGCTTCCTTTTCAGGTGCTTCTAGTTCAGTTGGAAGGTCCATTTCAGCATTATAAAGGATGAAGGAATCCATATCAGAATGTACTAAATAGACAGGGAAGTTTTCAGGCTTCTCATGACTACTCACCAAGTACTTCATCAAGGTTTTGCTATATAATCTTTTAGGTTGACCAAATACTGAAATAGTGGCATATGACATGTCTAGTTGAATAGATCCTCCAAGTTTAGCACCCCAGGATCTGGAAAGCAACATACCATATTTAGGGGGAATATCAGCCACTACTATGTCCATCAAAACAGACTTCGCAGGGTATTGAACCAAAGTAACACACAAATCTTTAATCAAACCTAAACATTTTACCTGACTAGAATCAAAAGAAAATAAATCTTTATACAGTCTGGTAATGTCTAAATTTAATCTTTCCATCACAGCTTTTGGCATCAAATTGTGGGATGCTCCAGAATCCAGCATAACATTGTGGAGTATTTTGTCATGAACGTTCAGGCTCGCATAAAATGGAGGAGTTCCTCCACTTTCTGGTTTGCCATTTACTTCGGGGCCAAAAAGTAGTTTAGGTTGATCATCAAGAATATTAACTGAATCATCCATTCCAGTAATGTTAATGTTAAGGGATTTGATGATTTGACTTCTATAGACATCATGTTTAACCAGTTCTGATAAAGGAACAACTATCTTTAGTTTGCCTATTTCAGACTCTAAATTGAAAGGTTTTTATGTTTGAGCTTTAGCGTTTTGCACAGTTGGGTTTTCTCTATTTTTTGGGTCTTCAATGTTTTTCTCTTTTTCATGAGTGGAATTTTGATTTGAAGGTATTTCTGAACTAACTTCTACTGTTTCTTCTACATTTCCTACAGGAGGAAAAGTATTAGATTGTTGTTTATTGTTTGGTTGGTTATCAGACACATCTTCAATTATTGGATTTGAGGGGTTAGGAGTTGTCCTGAACAGAATTTGTACAGGGGGAATGTTTTGCACAGGAGGGATTTTACCTTTGACATTTTGTTTTACAGCTTTCTGTTTGCTATTCTCTGGCACATCAATCCATTTGATTCTCAAATTGTACTGTTTATGAACCTCATAAATTGTTGTGTCGTAGCCTTCCTTAAAATCAAAAGTTTCTCCTGAATGAGTTTGGAATGTTTCAAGGATGTGATTTTCTTGATCATCCTGAGATAGGAAAACTTCTGGTTCATTTTTTTCTTCAGTTACATTGTTTATTTCCACATCCTCTGTAGGTTCTTCAGAAGTTGAACCTTCAACAAAATTTTCTTGGAAATGTGGCCTGATATTTTGGTCAGGGACATTTTTCCCAATATTTTGGTTCTGATTTCTTTTAAAATTTGGGTTTCTCACAACATTTTGATTATCACCAGTAAAATTTCTTTCGATTGTCTCCACTCTGTCTCCTAATATTTCCATACCCTTAATGATTGCATCCAGCTTTCTTTCAAAAGCTGAAGGTTCTTCATTCATAGGCATTCTTCTTTCGGCCCTAGCTCTGGCTCGTTTTTCTATGAGATTTGCTTCTACACTAACCACTATGCTCTGCATTTCCTCTAGGGTTTGGGGGGATCTTTCCCTGAGTGAATAGGCTATGTCAGAGTCAAAACCATCCAGGAATTTAACCAATACTGAGTCAGGAGGGGGTCTGAGGTTCTGGGGAACAGCGTTATATGCTTCGTTGAATCTTATTATGTAATCTTGCACTGTTTCATTAGGTCTTCTTCTCAAATTTTCAAACTCTGATAGGATCTGAAGAGGGTCTTTCTTTTTCTCCCATCTATTCAAAAATGACCTATACAAAGCTGCTAAATCAACGATACTGTTTGGGGCAAGGGCCCTAAACCATGTCCTGACTTCACCAGTAAGACTCTGAACAAAAATTCTCATTCGGACATCATCAGTATCAATTTCATAGAATTCAAAGTAATCAGTCATCCTTTTGGTATGTTGTTGAGCTGTGTAAGTACCTGAGCCATCAAAAGGTGTGATCTTACTCTGATAATCTTGAGGCAAAGCCACAGGGTTGGCTGGCAACTATAAAGGAGCATATCTATTAGCCATTGGAAGGGGTAATGGAATAATAGGTGGTGGTGGTGTGGGTGGAGGAGTAGAAGGGGTAACTGGTGTTTGAAAAGCTTGAGGAAAAGTAGCTGAACTTGGGGAAGCTTTGGTAATTACATAAATGTTTGAACTTTCTTCAAGGGTCTGTTCAGATGAAATGGAATTTTGTAAATGTCTGTCAAGGTGATATGAAACAAATCTGAATTGCAAATCTTCAAAAAACAATGGATCTGGAACTAATCTTGATAATTCAGTTTCAGAAAAATTTACAAATAAGGATGTTTCAAATCGCTCATCAAAAGGAATTTCATCAACATATATAATCTTCACGGGACATGATGCAGATCTAGAAAGAGGTCTGGAACTACCAGAACTCTCTTGACTTCCTCTTTCAGAACTTTCTTGACTTCCTTGTCTTCTAAGAATCCTTGGAATCAGATTCAGATTTTCAAATATAGGTGGTGGATTAGGGTCAGGATTTGACCTAGTGTGACGAATGCTTTCTGTAGCCAGTTTTCCTAGATGATATATGTTTTTGGATTTTTGGTTTTAATTGAAATGATAATACAACTTCTACAAATTCTTCAAGAAATAACAATTTGTGATTTAAAATTTTCTCAAAGATTTATTAAACTAGAGAGTCTGATTAAACATTTGAAACTAAGGTTTAGTGTATAAGCTAAATCAGAGATAGACTGAAGCAGCATTTATTTACTATGCAGTTGCGGGGCAAAAGAATTTCAAAGGCTACCTGGTTGATCTTCAGACTCTGTCTATAGCTTATAAGTGAACAATATTAACAATAAAATGATTCAGTTCCCCAGTATGGTCGCCACTATGTTATCACTCAGGTTTTCCTTGAAGTTGTGGAAAAGGAAAGAATACCCGAGGTAACCACAAACCAACCTTCAGATGCAGAATCTAGCCAATCTGCATCCAGAAAGGGCTCTCTCTTTATAATTTTTCTTTGTTCTTAGAAAGTTTTAGGCTAGTTATAAGTCCAAGAGTTTGTTTGAAAATGGTGGAATTCGCCAACTAAGGGCAAGGTTGAATATCTTCAGTCCATTGGGCTATGGAGTCAAAGGATGGCTTTACTAGATTTCTATTCTACACACAAGATGGCTTTGCAGGGCAAGATAGCCAAACAGAGAACAATCCTTAAAATTTAAAGTGGATGGAATGGGTTTGAAGGGATGAAAGGCAGTTAAGAATCTTTCACCATGTTCAAAAGAAAGAAATGAAATGATTACAAATAAAGAGCAGTGAAGAATTCTTTACTATAGTAATCAAAATGTTTAAATTAGTGAAGCAAGAGCAATTAAGAATTTGTTGCTTATAACTAATTTAGAGGAAAACATTTAGAATAATCACAACTGAACTCAGAGTACAATTAAGTAAATTCTGAGTTATTCTTTTATGTCAAGTATTCAGAAATGGACACAATGATATTATAAACAAATATAAAACTTAAGACATAGGATAGAAAGACTTATTGAACTTCAGTCAGACACATGAATCCTGCAAAAATTCCTGAGCTTAAAATTGTCATCCAGCAAGCCACAAATAAATTTCTCCAAAACACTTTTATTCCAAAAACATCAATTTCACAGCGAAGTAGTAGAATCCACCCTCAATACTCTCATTGAGGGTTTATTTATACAAAAAATGATTGAAAATATCTCACACTAACCTAGCCAATAATCTAGGGTGACTAATGAATAAGTTACAATAAAAAAGGAGACAAATGGTCTCGTAGATAGGACAAAAAGTAATTGTTGGTGTGCTGGTTCCTCCTTTTGTGGATGTGCTGGAGGCAGGTGCTATAATAGGGTTCGATGCTGTCCCTTTGAGTAATTCTTTTACTTGTCTGATACTCTTCATTTCTACTGTCCAACTGATACTCTTTAACCTGTGCTCATTATTTATCCTTTACATCATGGTAAAAAGACGAAATTCTCTACTTGAGGATAAATTTTACAAAATTTCCAATAAGTCTTCCCACCATTGATCTTCAGCTAATATGGTTCTTTTAAGTTTTCTTAATGTTTCATCAGCCTCTGTGTATCTGTAAAAAGTGGGCTGATTAGGGAACAAATACTTTATTTCCTACTCAAGATGAAACAAATTCTTTAACCTGTCATAGAGATTCCTTCCTGTTGGCAATGTTGCTTCTGACGAACTGATAGAATGAGCAGTTGTGTTATGAGCATGTATATCTATTTTAGTAACATAGGTTTCCAGGTCCATTATCTTGTCCTTTGAGAGAATAGGACTGGGTAACCCATTGTCCAATAAAACCTAAAATTTTCCTTTAAAAGCATTGATTTATTCCAAAATATCTGAGCATTTCCTTTCCAAATTCTGCATAAGAGTTCTTTTGGTAAAAACTCTTTTTATTTCTAAAATAGTGCATGTCCTGTCATCAATTCCTAGCTCTGCAAGTTGTTGCTTAGTCTGGGTGTTCAAAAACTGTATAATTTGATTGGCTTGTTCAAGTCTGCCCCTTAATTCATCTCTTGTTTTGTCTATTTCTTCCTGAGCTACTTTAACTAATTCATTTTGTTCAAAGATTGTTTGTATAAAAGACCAAACACTCTTTATTGTCTCAATTATATTATCCCAAAGAATTTCGTTTATTTCTCTCAAAGGCTTTTCTAATGAAAGATCTTTTTCTAAAGCCTTCACCAATTTTTCTAGTCTTTTGATTTCCCTAGTATTATCAGCAACAGTCTTTTTAGACATATCATATTTCTGCTCCAGATTTACTAGCTGCAATTTTGTAGTTTGAAGTTCTGTGACTCTGAGTTTTAAAATTTCCATTTGTTTTACCAATTCATCAGAACTTAAACCAGAAGTGTTTACCTGTGCTGACTCTGTTTGTTGATCTGCTGTTATGGTACCTGTAGTGATCTCTGTTGTAGATGTTTGCATGATATCCTGTTTTTCTCTTAATGCCTGTTCCAATTCTTTCTCTGTTTCACTCAGTTGCTTAGTCATTTTGGTGGCTTAAAAGAAGATACTTCAGTACTAAGTTGTTTTTGCAATTCTTTTCCTTTGTGGCCTATGTGTGTTTCACTAACTGTACCAGTTAGTTGACTATCTTCTCTTTCATCATCAATTATTTCATCTATATTTTCCACTTCTGGGAGTGGATTGAGTTTCTACTTTTTAGCTTGATGTAGCTCTGAGGATTCTTTGGGAGGAGTAGGATCTGGAACCTGTCTTTTCTTGCCTATTTCCATATTAGATGGAGTTTGCAATTCTGAAACTTCAGGATGATTTACTTGACTAGGAGAAACCTGTGTTTGATCTGGTGCCCTGGAGGTTTGAGGTTTCTCTGCCATGATGAAAGTTTCAATGACCTGTATTTCAGGTTCTTTCCCTTTGCCCTTAGACTCTACTGCAATTGATGGACTGTCTTCCTGTAATCCCTGTTGGAGATTTCCTGCTGAAGAAGTGCCAACGTGAGGTACCTGCACTTGACCAAAAGATTATAGGTCAAACTTTTTCTCAAGATCTTTCATAATTTTGTTTCTATTGTCTTCTTCATTATCTTGCTCAACTAGTGTTCCTTCCACCCACTCATCTTGATTAGCATATTGTTCTATTTCAGGAATCGTGTGGTGAAAGTATGGGGATGATTTGTTCTTCATTCTTTTATCACAGATAAAACCTAATGGATCATAAGGAATCCAACGAAAACTCCTTGGTAACTTGCAACGGTTTTGTAGTATATCTTCTGCTTCTCGCTCAGCGTCCCTAGAATTGCATATGAAGGGACCTAATTGACTTTTGATCCTGAGTTGGGCTTTCTTTTTTACACTACAAAAATGAATCATATCAGAATTATTCATTTGCCTAAAATATTCTAAGGCAAAAAGTCTCATAGGCACATATTTTGGCAACCTGAATGGATATAATTCATAGCCATATATTCTGATGACTGAATGATTTTAGTATAAATACCAGTCCCCAATTTTATATGTCCTTGAAAGCTGCAAAGTCTTCTTAATCTCATTACTGAGCCTTGGAGGGGGAATTCCAGTCAACAAGGTAGTTGCAGGATATACAAAAAGATCGATGAACTCAACATAAGAATAGGGAGAATTATAGGAAGAGTGAGTTATGGCAGACCAGAATATAACAGATCTAGGGTTTCCCTTGGCATCAAGATTTTTAACAGGAAAAGGGAACTTCTCTGATTGATAGTAGATGATGAGATGGTAAATGACTGAGGAATATTTAAACACTTTCTCATTATCTAGCCTCATGAACTGGTCATGGATTTTATTGGCAATGAAAGATGCAAAGTCATATTTTACTGCAGGAGGTTGCCCAGGAGTAAAAATAGACAGCAATACCAGGGTTATTTCATCAACATATTCACTTGTATTGAAACCCATGACAAAGGATATCATATTGAGGATGAGTTTGCCCAAATTATTAAAATAAGAAAAACCATAGGGAGGAGGTCCCTTAGGTTGATGTTCATGTAACATAAAAGTCTGGCAAATGCATTTCAATTTTTCTGGAGACAGTTGGGTAGACTTTTCAAGTAGTTCTTCCATGGACAAAGGAGTAAGATCTTGATCAGGTTCAAAATGGAGCATTGTATTGATAGCTTGAGGAGTGATGGGGAAAATGATACTCTGGTCAGGAGACAACACTGCCCTTTGAGTTGAATCATAGTTGGAGTGACAGTAGTGGATAATTTCTGAGAAAATATAGACTGAGGGGATAAGATATCTCGGTAAATTGGATTCCCACAACCCAATGACATCTAAACCTTTCGAATAATCGTCTCTGCAGCAACAATAAATTCGAAGGGGATTTTCATCGAAAACTAAGTCTTTAATTTGAAAGTCTTTATCCACTAATGGTAAGTATTCTAACTCTCTGTGAGGGGCATTCAATGGGGTTACATTCAGGGCTGCCGGAGCTTCCATTTTGGTTCTTGTGTATTCAAAATGGAAGTTTCAGGGTTTTCTTCACAGACCGGGCGCAAATTTGATTCTGGGAGCTTTGATTTTACTTGCAGGAACTAGAATAGATTGATATTAACCCTTTTTCAGACTTTGGCGTGAATTTTTAACACAGGAAAGTGGATTTTTCAGAGAGTTCCGGTAAGAATTCGAATAAATACCTGTTTGATGGAGAAGTTTGAATTTTACAGGTACTGGTCGATGGTGGATGGATACTTGGGCACTGGTCTAACAATGGTGTTCGGAAATTTGGTTGGCGGCGTCTCAATCAACGGAATTTTTAAATTCTTCAAAGGAGGACGCAGTCGCTTTCAGCAGTGAAAAAGACAGAAAAACACGGGTTTTTGTTTTATTTACAAATTCAATGGGAATTTTTATTTTTTCGAGGATGACGTCATCTGGTACGGGGGAATACGTCACTGAGACTGAGCGGTAAGTGGTAATTTCCGCACCGCTTTCGGGTGATGGCGGTATTTAACGAGGAGGCAGCGATTCCATTAGTCCACTGACACGTGGTCGGAGTACTATTACAAAACCACCGTGCCCCCGCTCGTTATCTTTCGAACACGAGACGGCCAGCAGAACGATCCTGGGCCGTTGATCTTTGGGGGGGCGATCTGACGGTGGACGGGACGTGGAAATGGCGGGGTTTAATGCGCGGGCCCGACAGTGGATTAAAACATGATTAACTTAATTAAATATCCCGGGGGGCGTTTGATTGGCGGAATGAATGGTTATTAATTAATCCTGGTGATTAATTAACCCCATAGTTTATACATGGTTACGGCAAGGTCAAGGGTTTTTTTTAACCATGGTTAAAGTGTCGGGGGGAAATTAAAATACCAAGGGAATAGGCCACGGTTGCTCGGGGGACTTTCAAAGTTTTTGTTTGAATTAAAACTTTCGGGTTCATTATTTTTCGTTTTTTAAACACATAAACTATATGTTTAAAAGCCCTTTTTCATATATTTTTAGTATATGGTAATAAAAAAATGTTATTTATCAACCATAAGGGTAGGGAAATATTTTATATGGGTATATTTTAAGCCAAAGGGTTTTTTTATTGGGGGTTTTTATTTAACGAAGGGGATTAAATAAACTTTGGCCAAAACTTATAATAAGAGGGGTTTTTGGGATATTTATGTAAAAGGAGTTATGTACTATAGGATAAGGTCTTTTTACTAGGGATTTAATAAATAAATGAGAAGTTAATATAACAAAGGACAAGGTAAACTCAAAATACTCAACTATAACTAAGAAAGTGAAGATTTCTGAAGTAAATTGTATTATCTCAACTTCAATACTTAAACATAGAATAGTAAGTAATTTTGAGGGTTTATTATGGAAATTTACATGATTTTCCTAAGTAAAATAGGATTTTACTTAGGAAAAGGATAAAAGTGAATGATTATAATGATAAATAACTTCAAGTACTTAGGTCTCTTTGATCATTAGGCCGAGGGTCCGGTCCCTCCAAAAGTCAAGGAAATGCCTTGAGCCCCTTTAATCTCCAAATACCTTAGCACTTTGGGGAAATTAGTAAAAATATTAGGGAGAAAGTGATGTGGGAAGTTAATGATTTTGACTTTGCTTGCTGTGATTTTCCAGTGCATTTTCTGCTTCAAAATTTGTGATGAAAGTAAAAGATTAAACACATTTAGCACCATCATTCATCACATGAGACTTTGCAACACCATCTACCTACCCTATCTACTTTACGCTACCATTTTCTCTTCTTTATTAGGGTGCACTTAGACTGGCAAACCCTTATCAACCTTTTTTCTTTTTACATGGCAAATCTATCTAATTCTACCCTTATTACATCCAAGGGCTCAGATTAAACTGTTGAGCACCTTTTATTAACTCTACCTATCTACTTATCTGCCAAGATTAAACTGTTTGGTCAGATATTTATTCTCTATTCTACAACATGAAATTGAAAAATGAATGAGTCAAGTTTAAATAGTTTGACTCTTCACAAATTGTGGCAAAAGTTTGACAAGCTGCACACAATTGCTTTATTACAGAAAATGAAATAGTAGTGGCATTTAAACTTGCACACTTTCCTGGTCTATTTTTGTTTGGGGTTCATTTCTTTCACTTTTTTGACCATTTTATTCTTTTTACCCTTTGATTTTTCTTTTAGGGTATACCCTCTTTACATTTTTTAAATTTTTTGATTTTTTGATATTTTAAGAATATGGAACACCTTTGCACAAGAAAAAGGTTTGAACATATTGCATATTTCAATAAGACAATCATGAAAAATGACACCTATTGGTATAGGAGTCTAACAAGAGGGAGAGGATTGACAGAAGCACACAGCGCTTGAAGAAGAAGAAGAAGAACTAGAAAGAAGAAGAAGAAGAACCAGAGATAAGAAGAAGAAGAATTAGAAAGAAGAAGAGTAAGAACCAACAGAAACAAGAAGAACCAGAAGAAGAAGAGAGAGAGACAGGGGGCCAAAGAAAAATAGAAGAGATGGCCATAGAATTCATAGATATAATAGAAAGTGGGTGAGACACATACTCACAACCCAGCGTCACATCCACTCACTACACAAAGATAACTACTACCATGGCTCCTCTGAGCGCAAAAAGAAAAAGGCAGACCTCTAGGTATTCTGGAGCTGACAAGAATCAGAGCAAGCCAAAAAATTCCCCCCTAAACCCAATCATTATTGAATAATATCCAAGGGGGGAGGAAATCATCACAGAAATATCTCTGAAGGAGAAACTGCAGAAGGCACGGGAAGAGAATGCAACGCTAAAAGAGCAATTGAAACAAAAAGAGGAGCAAGTAGCCACCATGGCGGACTTATGCATTGAAGCCTTTCAACATAGATTTCCCTCTGACTCATATGTTGTGTACCTCAAAAAACAATGGCTTCTATTTCAAATCAACACTCTAGCCTCCCATGGATCACTCCCTTTCCAAGATTGTAGGAAATTCATGAAGTTCTACAAGCAAGCCAACATAGATGATCAGGCAAAGATGGAAGATTTTTATATGCATAACTTGTTGTTAAAAAATCTGGAGATTTGGGACCCCAATCCTACAATGGGGGATATGCAGTTATTGTCTCTAGCATCTTGGATGGTGAATGAGGACAATAGAGCGAAAGAGATATGAAAGGTCATGGGAAGAAGAAACAGAGAACCCTTATATCTCAGACCAGAAGTTTTCAGCCCAAGAGGAGTCATCCTGAACCATCAAGAGATTGAAAAGGACCCTGCACTGGTTGAAAGCTACCTTTAGACTCAACACCAGGTGATAGGCCACTTTGATGATGTTTCTAGGTAGATAGAAGAGGAGTGAATTATGGCCAACTAGAGGAGATGGAACAACCTCCCACATAGCCTAAAGAACAGGGAGTATCATAATCCAAAAACACTGACAGGTGCATTGGAAAGGGAACCGTTATATAAGAGGGCCATGAAGGCCAAAAAGATCTGATGGTTGGGACTAAAGCTCAACCCACCTTTGCTATTGGGGCTGGCTGATAAACAGGACACATATGCCCAAGATAGAGAATGGGAGAATGCAGAAAAGAATGATGGATTTTACACCCTTGGGGAAACTCCCACACTTCTTCCTCAGGAACTCAGGGGGGCTACAAAATCTTTGAAGGAAATGGAGGAGGATTGGTTTCTTAGAGGATGAGCAACCATTCAGTAGGGGGGTGATGATGAGATCCATCATTAGACATATTTGGAGGGGTTAATAGTCACATTTTTTCCTTCTTAGATCTTTTTTTCTTGCATTTTCATTATTATTTGGTTTTATAATGCTAGTGTAGGTGGTGATTAAGGCTAACGTACTCTGAGTACCTACTATGAGGTTGAATGCAGAAAATCATGATTTATTAAGCACTTTTATAAATATTTTATCACAAAGACTTGGAGCAGATTGCAAGGAGAAAATATAGGAGGATTGTCCACCCTCAAAGGCAGTCAAAGGATCCCAAGGATTCTCTCCAGTAATTCGAATTCCACAAGCAACTGAAGGATCCCCAAGCATTCTCTCCAGCAATTCGAATCGTAGAGGCAACCGAGCAACTCAAAGAGGAGAGCACTCAATCTATGTTTACTTGGAGTCTAAGTGGACTCAATCACCATTTTCAAGGGAGTTTTTGGTATATGCCCTGTAGAATAAATAAAGCAGAGCTAGTCTATTGTAGTCTTGATTCCATTCAGAATTATTGTTGTGAACTATTGAAGCTTTTTTTTTTATTCATGGATTGAGACTTTCACAGATGTATGCAGTTATTCGTTTATGAAATGAGAAGAGTTATTTCATTTGATTGATTCAAGTTTAGAGGGCTAGGCTTGTGGGTTAGGGCCCAATCCATGTGCCTCAGCTTCTCAGTTGTTACTATTATTTCCTTTCTGTCATTTAGCTATTTTTTCTTCTACCATTTAAGTTATATCTGCTTCTGATAAGTTTCATTGCTATTTAGTTTTTGTGTTGTTGTATTTTCAATTTCTTATGCATAGTGAAATAGATGAAAAACTCCAAAACTATGGTCAAGTCTCCCCCCTCTCATCTCTGTCAATAGACTTTGAGTAGGGGCAAACCTTCCCATAGGCCAAAAATTGCTTTCTGTTTGAGTTTTGGGAAGAATTTGTGTTACCAAGTCCAAGCCCTTCCTTCACTGTTTCATCTTGCATTTCTTTTTGTCTCTCGTGCATTATCCACAATTGTGTTTCATTTCTGAGCACCTCCATTCCCCTCCTTCTATTCTCATCTCAACATTGTACTTACCTTTTCTTTTCCTAACGCACTTAGCCCTTCAAAGCCTTATTTCTCTGTTTTCTTCATTCATGGCCACCTTATTCTTTCTATGCAAAACACATGAAAATAATTCAAAACCACTGAAAAAACCCAACCTCTGCCTTCCTCCTCAGTTCTCCCGCTAACGTACTTAGCCTATTCAAGAATCGCACTTCGCAGCTCTTACCTTTTATCTTACAAACTTACCACTCTCCTTTGCCGATTTCCCACCTTATCCCTTCTTTCCATCGATCACCATCACCAAACTCGTTTTAATGCTAAACACTTGAAAAACCATTGAAACCCGAACTCTGCCTTCCTCCTCGAAATTCCCCACCACCATACATAGCACTACGCAAATCACAACATTTACTTTTTAACTTCAACACTCACCGCTCGCTCTTTGCGATTGTGATCTTGAGAAATCACAAATCGCACTTCACAACATTTACCTTTCACCCTTAAATACTTACTGTTGTTTTGGCCGATTACGATAGTGCGATCTCACTCCGCTGTAAGTTCCACCACCACGTCAAGCACACTTCTCATCCTTTAGATCTTACCCTAAATGCTTACCGCTTGTTTTTGCAATTGCGGTATCACAAATTGCATCCTGCGGTTCTTATCACATCGAAAATCGTAGCCCTCAACCTTCACCATAGCCCAAATCACACGTTGCATATCTTAGTTTATTCCATTAAATCCTTACCGCTATCCATTCAAACTTGTGAAGTTGTGATTGCGACATTGCACATCGCAACTTTTACCTCCATTGCATTTTTCCACGTCACTCTTGAGTTCTTTCCGCTCCGACGCCTTTTCGCGCTATAATAAAGTTATAATAAGGTTTTAAAACCCCTCTTTCCGCTTCTAAGCCTTTTTCAATTATCTCTACTCCAAAGTCACTTCTCACGTTATAATCAAGTTTCCTAAGGTTTTGACCCCCCTCGTTCTGCTTCCAAACCTCGTTTCATGTGTTGAACCTCCCATTAGCCTCTTTTAGCCTTTTTTCTTCCTCCAAGCTGCAAATTAACTTTTTTAGTTAGAATTAAGTCATGGATAGATTAGCTGCATGGATAAGAGCATGGTAGATAGATCATAGGATAAGTAGAATGCATTTAGATGTTTGGAAAAGTTAAGTGTGGTTTAGAATTAGTTTCCTTTCTGTCATTTATTTTCAGCAAGTCAGCTTAGTTTCTTTTCAATCATTTCCCTTTTTTCCAATTACATTATTTCATTCTTGTCATTCATTTTCATCACTTTAGTTTAATTTCCTTTCTGTCATTTCCTTCCAGTAATTTACTTTCCATTTGTTCTCATAATTTAAATAGCACCCTTTCGTAAAGAAGAAGAGGATGACATGAACAGAATGCACCTGTTTTGTATATAGCATTGTCACCTCAAAGTTTGTATGAACCCCAGGTTGATAAAGTAAAGCAGGGTAGCCCTTAGGAGTTGGAGCACTCTTGGAGCAATACCAGGGTTCACCAAGAAGCACCAGCTACTGTAAAACAATTGAGGTCACTACTAGGACACACATGATACTACAGGAGGTTCATCCGCAACTATGCAAATATTACAACACCATTGGAAAAACTATTGCCGAAGTTAGAACAATTTATGTGGAACGATGAATGCACTAAGGCACTAGACACATTAAAAGAGAAACTAGCAAGTGCACCCATTTTTACCCATCCCAATTGGGATAAACAGTTTCATGTCCACATTGATGCCTTAAGCATTGCTTTGGGAGCGGTGTTAGCTCAGCTAGGAAAGACCTCCATAGATAATACATTGTACTTTGCAAGCAGGAAGTTTTCCATAGCTGAAAGAAATTATACAACAACAAAAAGAGAGGCTCTTGCTATGGTATACTCTCTATATAAATTTCGTCACCACTTATTGGGAGGTACATTCAAGTTCTTCACAGATCACTCAACGTTGAAATATCTGGTAAAAAAAATAGTACTTGAAGGAAGAATTTGTAGATGGCTCCTACTATTCCAGGAGTTCACTTTTGAATTAATATTAAAACCAGGAAGGCTAAACGTTGGTCCTAACCACTTATCAAGATTGGAGAACGGGGAAAACAGGGGATCCCTTTATGACCAGCTGCTAGATGTTGATCTCTTTAGAGTAGAAGCCATCCCAAATTATCTAGAACAAATAGGTACATATCTTGCCACAGGGCAATGCCCAAAAAAATACACGACAACCCAATAAATACATTCAGTAGTTAAAGCGGCCGAATATCAACTCATTGTAGGGCAGTTATACAAAATGGGATTGGATCATATCTTGCGAAGACGTGTCCTAGATCATGAAAGAGAAGACATCTTGTGGGAGTGTCACAGCAGAGTTGTGGGAGGTCATGTCGTTGCAAAACCCACCGCAAGGAAAATACTACTGTAGGGTTATGGTGGCCCACAGTGCACAAAGATAGCAAAGCATATGTGAAAAAATGTGATGTCTACCAATGAACAAGACAACCGTCACACCATGATGAGTTACCACTACAACCTGTGAGAGCTATGTAGGAATTTGAGAAATGGGTCATCAAATTCATAGGACCAATTGCACCAATGGCACAACACTCATAGGCAAGATATATAATCACCACAACTGATTATCTCACAAGATGGGTAGAGGCGAAACCTATAAGGGAATGCACAACAGACATAGCAGCCCGATTTATTTTCGAGAACATTATTAGTAGATTTAGTTGTCCTAGGAGCCTAACAAGTGATCAAGGTATGCATTTCATTAATGCTATAGTTAAATCACTACTGGAAAAATTTATGATACAACACCACAAAAGTAGCCCATACCACTTTCAAGCGAATGGAACCGTCGAGGAATTCAACAAAATCTTGGAAAAAGGACTAACAAAGATATGCAATGCTAACTGTGATGATTGGGATGAAAGGATGTCAGCCACATTGTGGGCATACAGGACAACCATAAATATACTACATAATCAAACTCCATTCCAGTTGGTATATGAGAAAGAGGTAGTAATACCAACTAAGTTTATAATACTAAGCCTCTTAATTGCTTCAAAAACACATATGACAGACGAAGACTCCATCTCTGCATGCCTCCATGAACTATAGGAGATTGAAGAAGATAGATTTCTAGTAGATTTCCATAAATAAGTACATAAATAGAGACAAAAATCCTGGCATGGCCATCACATCAAGCATAAAACATTCACTATTGGTGGAAAAGTACTGCTCTATGACAAAAAATTCCAGAAGTTCCTAGGGAAACTTAGAATGCATTGGATGGGACCGTATCATGTCATAAATATTAAAGACTCAAGCGTGGTTAGAATGTCGCAACTAGATAGACAAATACTTCAAGGATGGGTTAATGGTGCACGCCTAAAACCCTATCATGAGTAAGCGCCACAATTTTGTTTTTTTAATAACTCTCATACCTGAGATCTGTCAATAGGGTAGATTAGCGTAGATAGAGTCAATAACTCTCTCGTAACTGAGATGAGACATAGAATTATTATATTTTAAGATTTTTCAGCCCATTAGAGTAGGAATACTTAATAAGAAGCCCACACTATTTCACAAAGCAACAAACATCCCTGTTGCAATGTGGAGACCACATCGCAACAAATTGTGGTCAGGGGGGGAGAGTCTACAGTGTCAGATAGCCTTAGCATGTCAAATATCATTCACTCATAATGAAACATCATATCGTTGTCAATCCGTAGGATCACCCGAATTTGAAAAATAACTGTCGTAATTAGTAACCCCCATACCATAATAAAGTTGCCATATAAAGCCATAATTATTACCCATCATGTCTACTCGACTCCCGAAGCCTGCATCAACACTATCAGAATACACCTCGCCCCGGCAACTAATTGCACGATTATAGTCGCATGAAAGACAACAAGAATTAATTAGTTATGGGGTCATATCAACATCATTCGTTCCAGTAACATTACTTAACCCGCATGAAGGAAGAAAGCACCAGAATGCCGGAAAATTCCGAGTTATTAGAAAGAGAAACAACTATAATGACAAGCAAAATTTCAGAAGAAAAAGTTCAAAGCAACCGATAATCAGTGGAAGTTCGAAGAAGCAGATCATTAGTAGAAGTTCACAGTAATAGACCAGCGACAGTAATTCAAGTATACAGCACAAGGAAGAAGATGACAAAGATAGCAACCTTAGTCGTCGAGCCCGAGCTCGATGGAAGAATTCAAAGGATGGAGTCGTTGATAGGAAAATACGATAATGCCTCGTTGATAGCTACAGACTTCAGGCACTCGTATCAGTTCCCGGCCATGAAAAGGCAAGTGTACATTGAAAATTATGCAATGAAGGGAGGATGTGAAGTATCAAGGATGAACCCAGACTTCAGAGGTATTCAAAGGTCAACTATCCTGCACCTCAGGAGCCTCCCGGTATTTGGAACGACGAGAGAAAAAATGCAGTGCACAAATTTCCTAATGATAAGAATTCAAAATGCGTCATTATGGCTTGGGAGGGAGATCCCAATTCATGCAGACGACATACACAGACTTACAATATTATCGGTGGAAGGAAATGGCATCTCAACGGCCTTCCAAAATGTGTCCAAAAGAGCTATGATTACTACAAAAGTATGAAACAAGAAGAGGAGGAAAGGGAGCAAAAATCAACTTCATAAAAAACCCAGCTATAAAATTTTCCTGCTATTTGATATCTGGGAAAACAATGAGGCACTACACTAAAGGATAATGCACCCTGGACACAATCTTAGTCGCGGAACACTGAATTCAAGGGGCACAACTGAATTGGTGCACATTATTGCTAAATGAGTTGTTTGAGGCTTGTGAAGATAACTATAGGTGAGCCACGGGATTCATATATGGTTATCTGATTATGGCCTTCGCAATGTGGAAGTGGAGTCACCCAGGGATCAGACAGCTCACAAAAATTACTCACGACCAACCAATGGCCCTAAGGTTCACGCCTTGGAGAGTATCAGGAAATCCAAGTACCAAAGAAGTCAATGAGGAAGCTTTTACAGTCTGGTTTAGACAAATGGTTGACATGGTTGGGAGCCAGCAAAGGGTTTCAAGGGGCATATTGGATAGGTACCCTCCACAAATATGGTTTGGAATGACCCATAACAGGACCTATATCTGACCAAGTTGCATGGGTGAAACCACTTTCCACATGAAGCCATTGAATTTCCAAGTAGAGGAGGAGGCCTTCCACACATAAGTTTGTTCGTGGCCAGGAGTGGCAATGGAGATCATAAGCGAGATCCCATTTTACTCATTTGATGCAATGCTACCAAAATCACTCCCGAGGGAGACACAGGAAGAAGCAGTGCAAAGGATCTCACAACTGCAACTATGACCACTACTAGACCAGCTCGACACACGGTAAAAGGCTTCAATATGGTAATAGAAACTCTTACATGCATATCTACTGTATTTCCTACTTTTTCTCAGTTTCAGACATTGAATTATCCATCTCCGTCCACAACCAACCCCATCATTACTGCTCCACCATCCACCACATTCAATTCCCCTTCGCTGACCACAATCACTCCAATCCGCAAGACTAAGGCAACCAGCCTCAAGTACTTGCACCCAAAGCAAAGAAAGCACGAACTATGGCACCTAAAAAAGTATTTGATCTCACAGGGGAAGATCAACCCCAATCTATGGTTACAGATATACTAATTCAAGAATAGCCAGAGGTTGCCACCCAAACCACCTCTGTGCTACCTGTATTCGATTCGTCGTTAGTCCTGAACATTTAACCATCATCACCACTTCATACACACAATTCGTCACCGCGCACCTCATTCACGTCCAAGGACCACCCCACCCACACTCTGTCCACCTCAACAACCATTTCAGATCTAATAAAACCAGGGACCAAAACAAATTGTGATATCGAGGCAGAAGTTAAATAGGGTACGGCTGGAGTACCGAGGTTGACCAAACCACGATGGGATAGGGCACATTTCTAGAGCTATTAGTCCAGGGAGGGTCTTTCACTTCTGATACAATGACCACCCCACCAGAGCTAAACCCTTTCCAACAAACTAATCTAATATTGCAATAGTTCATACCATCCACTAGTATGCACGTCTTGAAACCCAGCCACCACAACAGAATCAACCAACGTCCCCACAGGGACATTCTGAAAGATCAATCGCTAACGGGCAACCACTCAGGGAGAGAGAGCTGACCCAGTAGATGTCGAGCACTAAGAACTTGCAGAGTTGGGGAGCTAGCCAACTATTCAGTTTTATCCAAATGGCAGCACAATAAGCAGAAGGTCTGCACAACGACCTCCAACAAAGATTCGAGCAGAAGTAAAAACAAGTGATTGTGCTTACTGATGAGCGCAATCAACTCCAAGGAGAGAAGGACACCCTATAAAAGCAGTTGTCGCAAGTGACAGAGGTCTTTAAATACCTATGGCCGACTGTCGTTTCCCAGGACAACAAAACACCAAAGGATATTTCGGCGTGCTCAATGGTCGAAAGATCCATTCGAGTAAAGATGGCATGCACGAGTCTGATGTTAAGTCCCTATATTAATAGTGTAGCCCCTTATTATGTTAGTGTAGCCCCCCTTATTGTTATTATTGTACCCCTGTAACCCCCATATTGTTATTATTGTGCCCTTACATTATTATTGTTAGGTAGGCTAGGATTACATTGTGGCCCACTAGGATTACATTATGGCCCCATGGACTGCTATATATAGAAAGGAGGTTTTGTAGATTGAATCATCCAAGAATTGTGCATTTATGTAATGTATTGGAGGTTGCCCCCTCGAAGTGGCTTATTTCTAAGGTGTTGATATCTCTTTTCTTCTATTTTTGAAGCTGGTTACACAACATCTGAGCAGAGCAAACCAAGAACTGAAGGAGGTGCTTGCAGTTAGACCAACATTTCCAGATCACTCCAAAGTATATGCCGAGAAAATAGCAGAGAGGTAGAGACAAATGAACAACACTAAGGAAACCCTCGGAACAATAGTCAAGGAAGCATACAGTCTACTTGAGAAACTGCATGAATGCTCAAACTTTCTGAAAATGAAAACACAACTAGTTTCGGAGCAACTCCAGAAAGTTTTCCTTGAGATCAGAGGAGCTAAGGATCCCGTCAACAAAACAAAATTGTATGACCAAGCATATGAACTTGAAACCAAACTTCAGGCAATTGAAGAACACTCAACATCAACGAAGTAGCTTCTTAGGGACCTAAGGCAGCCCATGAAGCAAAAGGTCGAGGCAATACAACAATTAGCGGCTGAAGCAGAACTAAAGATACAGGAAGTGTTCAGCAAATTGATGCAAGTGGCTAATGCGACTAAGACCGACAAGGTCGTCACTGAAATGGAGCCAATTATTAAAGAATGGAAACAAGAAATATCTGAGTTTACAGAACTCAGGACATCAGCATAGAGCAAGGTTCTCGAGTTGGGGCCTTTGTTAGAACAGGGAGAAGCAACAGAAGAAACTAGGCTAGAACCGGAAGCCGACATACCACCAGAAGTCACAACAACAGGGAAATATTGACTCGAGATGAGTCAATGGTGTGTGGTCGGGGCTTGTTGGGGCCTTTGTTTTGGGATAGAATAATTTTTGAGTTGCAAAGCGCTGGAGGACAAGTGGCAGAACACAATTAGGGTAGACAGGGAGCTGTCACAGTTGCGGAAAGATAGAAGACATGTGGTGGGGCATTGGTAGAGAACAACGCAAATGTAAGAGATGGGAGACAAGAACAATCAGTAGAACTCCCAGTGATAAAGAAGAAGCGGAAGGAAGCGAGCACAAAAAAAGCAAGGATTGACAGTGTTAGTCGGCAAGAAACAAATAGGTAGACAACTAGTCAGTTCAAGAGTTAATCAGTCTGGCAAGAGGCCGAGGAGAAGCAAAGCCTTAGGAGAGCTCTTTGTGAAGTCTTTTGTACTGAACTAAATTGTAATAGAATCTACGGAGCACATGTATGTTGTTTTGATATAGTTAATGAAATCGAGTTGTTGTTGCGCGTGATATCATGATTTTATTGATGGTTAATTGTTTATGGTGAATGTATGCCTAATTTAAATTTTAATTCAGCACTCTGAACATGTCCTGACGAATGATAGCTCCTTCTTAGAGTTAAGATATATATGTGGCTTCTAAATCCTCATAGATGTTGTCTGTGTTCATATCTTTACTCTACATGAATGTTCTAGCTTCTAATATTATTAAGGTCACGACACGCCTTGGGTGAGACGCCCTACTCCCTTGAGCGGGGTGAAAATTCCGGCATTGTTCTAGACTATTGCGGAAACCTTGTTGGCCTCAAACTTGAACCTAGGTCTTGCCCAGAAACCTCCTTTTTCGCCAACAGTGACTGATTATATCCCAGATCTTTCATATTGAAAATAATATTCCATGGTTGTCATTTATTTCTAGAAAAGGAAGGAAAATCTCGACTGTCAAGAACTTCAAAGGAATCAATCTACCTTTTCAGTTCAGTGGAAAGGGGAAAGTGTTGTTGATAAGGTGTAATAGTCAGAAAACTTCATTTCTGCCCTCATTCATCTCATTTACCCTCTTTTTCCCTTCATTTTTTCATTTTCTAAAGTCCCAGGCTTAATTTCTTTCAAATCCCTTTTTTTAACTATTAAAATTTGATTTTTATAGTTAAAAAAGTAGCTTGGCCCACCCACTAACAACCATATCATTTTCCCGTTTAAACTTACCGTATATTTCCTTATTCACAGCTCCACCCCCCACTTTAGGCAACTTGATATATATATATTATGAACTGCATAAGCCTTACCTTACCGCAAAAACCTTTTGGCCCTTTCCTTGCCTTTCATGTCGGTACTTCACAAAAAATCCTAGCCACATTCCATTTGTCCACTTTATAACTCCGCCAATGCGATATCAACGGAACCCACCTTTCCCTACCACATCACCCTTTCCCTGCCGCCCATCGCGCATCACAATCGGTGTTTTTGATGTTTACACATTAATACATCACAGGTTAATTAGTTTAAGTTGCGATGCGATAAGTTATTTGCTGCGGTGTGCGATAATCCTCAAATGCGCGATGTGCGATAAACTTTGAATCTTGTGATTTGCGATGTTGGTGGGCCCCCATCACACTTTTCACTTCACCAAGTTTAACTATTTCCTCCCCGTCACTCATAACAGAAGTGCTAATCTGCGGGCTACGGGCGGGCCCACCTCCTTGCCACATGACCTCTAACCAGCATCCACTCATACCTCGATATTTATGTATCCCTAACCCCACTATTACGTCACACGTCATTCCACCGCTAACTACACTCCACCTTTCCATCTTATCCCTCCTCATCCCCACATCTGACGGTCGTCATCCCTTTTCGGCCCCCCCTCATCCTTCGAGCTTTAATTGTAGGGTGGGGGGGGGGGGGGTTCCGAAACAGGTGGTATCCCTTACCTCCCTTCCCGCTACATGGCGCGCCCTTGCTACTTCACACCCCCCTTCACCAAAACCTCCTACCATTTAACTAACCCCCCCCCCTCAAAAACCGCTCTCCTTGGCAAGAAAAACCATCACCGCTGCTCCACGTCCGCTCACCAATCCTGCTCCACGTCGACCTACCTGGCCAACTAGATTCTGTGATGGCATTGCATTTTGATGATCAGTAATTCAAGTAGGGTTTTGCATCATTTATAAATGGAAAATGAGTTTCCCGTTTTAAAAATCCCTGTAGCAATCACCAACGCAGCAAAGACAGAGGTGGTTAGAAGACAGAATGACCATCATGACGGCCAGTACAATAATCAGATCTGCTGAATCAGCCAACGCAGCCCCAACTTTAACTATACAGCAATGGTTTTTTTAAGAAGCCTGGCCAAATGTCAGTGATATTTTATTTGTCGCCTCTTCGGCATCTCTCGAGCCAGACTCTAATCACTCTGTAATTAATAACGGACTACTAAGGCCACTGTTATGGCCAGACTTATCTGGCCTGCATGTTTCTACTTGTCCAAATTTACGCTTAAATGTAATTAGTGACTATCATTAAAACAGACGGAGTAACCAACTTAGTTTTTAGATAAATACTGTATGCATTAGCAGTATCGAGAGGGGACAGGAAGGGGAAAACCATTGTAATAGGCTCATCTGGTTGTAGACACTCTTTGTTGGATGAATGAAAGGACATTGTTGTTTCCAGATTCTTGTGTTATGATCTGTGGTGAAGTGCTCCTTTTCCTGTAATTTTTCATTCTTTAGTTTCACATACTGTTTTCTTTCTTTACTATGGATAAGAAATTTTGTGTAGGATTTACCATGGAGCACCCTACTCAGTCTTGAAGTAGTATCTATGTTTTCCTCTGAGATCTAAATGTAGAATTCAAAGACTATCTACTCTGCATTCACATTGAACCTTAATCTCCTCCTCCTTTCCATTTCACAAGCTGTAAAGATTCATTGACATGGCTAGCTTGCCTGGTCTCACATGATTTCAGTTATTCATCCATTTGAATTTTTTTACAACTGTTTGACTCCATAGCCCAATGGCCCTCTTGATCTGTTGTCTCAACCACAAATTCTCAAACAAACCCCTTTGCACTAATAGCTAGCCTAAAATGCCCTTATAAACAAAACTATATCTAATAGAGAGAGCCATCTCTGAGTCCAAGAAGGCTAGGTCCTAGATTCCAAAGCGGTTTGATGTTGCCTCTGTAGTTTTGTTTTAGCCTCGGTATTACGGGGAGCTAATAGGGTGTGCCACCAAACGGGGCACTTGCAAAACACCTGAACTCTATCAAAGAAAAAAACAAATAAGAGGCCACAAAAGAAAAAAGGTTGGAAGTTCCCAGATCTGCCACTTTCAGATGAGGAGGAGGAAGAAGAAATGAAAGACAACCATATGCAATCAGAAGCAGGAAATTTGCAAGAAACACAAAAGAATGGAGAAGGAAAGGAGGAAGAACATAAGGAACATGTTGAGGAGCCAATTTCTCCAACAAATGTTGATCACCCACAGGAGGAGGCAAACAGTGTCCAAGCCTCGAGGGGCACAAATCGTGCTCATGTATCTGAGAGTTCTGACTCGGATAAAGAAGCCCAACACCCTCCCAGCAACAATGAGCTGCCAATTATTACTTTAGATTCTTCTCTAGCTGGCTGGCAAAAATTCCAAAAGAAAAAAGGCAAAAAATATAAGCCCAGTTATACTGGCACTGTGTAATTTTAGTTGTGTTTTCTTCATTCTGCCCTAGCCCTATTTTTCATAGGGCAATGATCTCATATGGAATGCTGCAGCATCTACGATGTAACTTTTTGTGATATTTTTATAAAAAGTTCGATTTTTTCTGTGGAAAAAGAACTATATTATTTGTATAAAATTATTAATTTATTTAATAATCAAAATAAAATATTTATAATTTTTTTAATTAATATAAAACACATATTTTTGAGAGTGTAAATTTTTCTGATCCAAATTCATTTTCAAATAGATTCTTCCACATAATCACATCATTAATAAAAAATATAATAATGATAAATTACACTTAGTAATTCAAAAAACGTCAATTCTATAATTAATGCTGGTTTGTAGAAAAGCAGCTGATAATTTTGTAGATCTTTTCCAATTTGATTGCCAGTTCTGATTTTGTGAGGTGGAAGGGGACCATTGGGAAGAATAAGGGTTGTTCTGCCAGAACGGTGGTGGGTAAGGGAAATTTGGCCAACTATTGTTATTTGGATTTGACTAATTTGGCCATGGTGGCATAAAAAATGCTTGAGGTGGCAAAAAAGGTGGTTGATTCTGCCATGCTGCCCTGAATATTGTTGAGAATTATATTGCAAGAGAGGAAAGAACGAAGATGGATCAGTAGGCATACCTATCTGACGTGCTTGCCATTAACGACGCTGGTTCAACAGATACACTGGTTCCACTTCTTCTTCTGCTTCCTTGAAGACTGCTTTTAATCCTGGGAGTGATGGGAAGCTTTCCGTGGCGTGCTTTTTAGTGCATATGGCGCATGTTCGTATCGTATCTAGGGGGAATTCTTTATGACTGTGCTTCTATCTGCAACGAGGGCAAAAAATAGCCAAATTATGTTCTGCTATAGCCTGCTTTTGCTTAGCTTGCATGACATCCAATTGTGTCATCAGGATCCCCAGGATATCCGTCTTGAAATCCTCCAACATATTTCCGATTTCACTTCGTGTAACGTTGTCTCCTAAGGCTTTGTTGTCTCTAAGCTTTGCATCGCGTCCGACTGGTTTCAGCCTGGTACTGCCCCTGGAACACTTGATGCACAAATCTAAAATATCGTTATAATTTTCTTGATAAATGTCACTGTTGCCCATTATATTTAGTGTCTCTACCCATTGATCTTTCATACCTTTGATCATCGTGGTTTTTAGAACATTATCAGGAAGATTTGTGTAAGGATACCTTTGTAGACTATATTGGAAACGTTCTACATATTCTTCCAGAGTCTCGCTAGGCTTAGCTACCATCTAAAAAATGTTATCTTTTAGTTCTCTAGTTCGGCAATAATCTTGGTATTTTTTAAGGAAAGATGTTTTGCATTTGGTCCCAATGATTGATGGTGCCTCCACCAAGTCCCATGAACCAACACAGAGATGCTCCCTTCAAAGTAGAGGGGAATAGCTTCAGCTTCTGGGGGTCGGTATTGTAATCATAACCCCTGCATAAAACATCAAACTCGAAAAGGAATGCATCGGGATCTTCTGAAGTTAGCCCATGAAAGTTAGGAATGTTCTGTAATGGGATAGCTTTCATGGGGGCATTGACAGCTGTGTCAACAATAGGGTATTGCAATGTAGAAGTTTGAGTTCATTGGTTATGAGCCATTTTGTCAAAAATATGCCAATATTCTTCAGGGATCTCCAAAGCTGGAGAGGACTTCCTAGGATGCTCACCAGAGGCTGGAAAAGTTTTAACAGCACTACCTTGATCTGGAAGACTGGGTGTCCTCTTCTCAGTCACTATTTGAGGAGATCTAGGTTCCGGAAATTTAATTTCGGGATTGCCCGTTTCTCCTTCTCCTTCACGGAGGTTGCAAGAATTTCCTTCTTGTGAAGGGCAGGCTTGTAAATTCTCGGTATCTTGAAAACTCTGCTTAGTCCCTTCGGTTTTACTGTGAATCTCAGCGTTAGCTACAGATGGTGATTTTGCAGCTTGAAGGAAGTCAATAGAACGTTTGGCAGCAACAATTCAGGGTCCTACTGATGACTGAGACTCAGCTTTTCTTAAGATTTTGTTGATAAAAGTTGATCATCCAAGGGTCATTGGTCCCTTAGATTTTTCAGGTTTAGAAGGAATAATTTTGTCCTTGTCAGGTTTCTTAGTCATTCATACAAAAATACAACCATTCATTCATATCTTAAACTCCTACGCAATTCTACTAGAAAGCAGGCATATGAGCGAGCATGTTACTTGTTCGTTATGCAGGTTCTTACCTTCCGTTTTTAATACCCAATTCTTCCTCATCAGAAAAAAAAAACGTCAATCATATATTACTCTTTACAAAGTGGCAACACGCTCCCTGGCAACGGTGCCAAAATTTTGGGTGCTAAGAGGTGTCTTTAAAAACTCCTAATTGCCTCACATTAATTATCAACCAATGTAAGTCATTTTATCTCAAGCATGTACACAATATGTGAAAGCTATTCATATAAAGAGTAACAGTAAAACCAATCGTTGAATATAGATGCAATCATAAATCTGAAGCTTTAAAGAAATTAATTCATCTATGCATTATAATCCAAAATTGTGATTCATTATTTAATTCAAATAATTCAATCAACCGAGAGCACTGAAGCATTAATTGAGCTCTTTCAGCTGGATCTAAACCATTGAACAGAAGGAAAGTAATAGAAATAATAGCATATACTTTAAATAATCAAAACCAATTCTTTAACAAACAACTAATAAATTGGAAATGCCCACGCAGAGGAACAAATACAGAAATCTAAATCATCAAAAGAAATTCACTGTAAAGCAGAAAAGAATAATATGCTTGCAGTAAATGGAAAGGTATAGCACAAAGAATAGCAGCGAAATTCACCAGAGATCGGGCCCTTAGCCACCGACGAACACTGCTTAGTTACTCCAGAACAATTGAATGAACAACAACGCAAACTATGTATTAATCATCGCCATCATTACAATACAAATCTATCTTTCAGAACTACATTCTGTTCATTACAAATGATGCGTAAATGAAAGATACATGACACAATACATGATACAGTCTGATTTACATTCTCCTCTTTCTCCTATGTCATCATATCATCTCCCGGTCTTCGTATTCTTCTCATTCTTTTATAACTAAAGAAAAGGCAAATGTGATCCCTCAAGATCAGGGAATCTTGAGGGATTCGCAACAAATTAATATTTCGAACAGTTGATCATTCTCTCTGATTTGTTTCCTGATTTGGCCACTCCTTCTTTTCCCTTGGTTAGATCCTGCCGTTCCTTTTTGGGAACAACTATTGTTTTATCTGTTATTTTCATCATAAAATCAATGGGAATTAGTTTGGACGGTTAAACCATATCAGGACTATTTCATTCATTTTTTATCAAAATCCATTCATGATATTATTATATTATAGCACAAAAATGGATGAAGAAGAGGAAAAAGGACAGTAATTGAGAGTAAATACATACCTATTGCAAGGCTCAACATACTCCCCTGCTTACCTTTTTTCATGTCCTCATGAAAAATAAATAATTATGATGCAAAGAAGTTAAAGAGTAGGCTGGAGAAGGTCTGTCTGTAATAGGCCTAAGACCATGATGTCGTGCCAAGTGTGCAAAGGCTTCCACTTCTTGTCCTTCCGGTAACTCATAGTTAGGATGATATCCTTCAGGAGGATACCAAATAATGGGCATCTATAGCAACACCCCACCCAATAAGGTCCTCCTCTTAAGATAAAGTTGTTGTATGGGATTAACTGTCTTGCAGCAGCTTTGAAATTTCCATAATTAAATGGTTCTCTATCTTTAACACTGTTGCTTGAAACCATCCATCTCATTTTGGATGCAACCAGGGATATTTCTTGAATGGAGAGGAAATATGTTGTTCCTTCCAGCACAAGTTCCTTATGTATGGGCCCTAAACTCTTAGTCACGTCCTCTTGTGTCATCAGTGCTTTATGCTTAGCAAACACTTGCAGAGGATGAGTAGGTTCACTTCTTACCCAAAGATCCAAGCTGTGTTCCTGTCTTTGGAACAAATTATAAGCCTTCAACCACTTGAGTTGGTTGACTACAAAAGAAATAAAATCCTGAAATTGAACATCTCCAATAAAAGGGCTAGGATTCACATCCACTTCTTTATCTAATATGAAATTATGTAAATAAAATTCACAAATAAGCCTTTGGACCTTTACTCCATGCATCTTACAACAATTTATAAAATCTTCCATCGTTTTCAGCTCAATTGGATTGGCGGCTCTAACAGCTTTGATTTTTAACAATAAATATTGTTCTAATAAAAACAAGGCATAGTTCGTAGCAAGAGATCGACAAGTCAAGATATCCGAATATAATGAACAAATGGTGTCCAATTGATTCCTAACTCTGTTCAGCTTAGTTTTCATCCTATTCATTTTTTCTTCTTCCTGTCTAGCCTTATCAAAAGCCTCATTCTCTGCTAGAGCTAATCCTCTCAATTGTTTTTGTAATTCCTAGTATTTTTGCAGGGAGACTGTCTATTGTTGATGTTGTTCTAAAGCAAGCTGGGCTTGTGTTAATTCTTCCTGAAGCTTTAAAAAAATAGGGTCCTTATTTGATGAGGAATCATCATATTTCTTCTTTGTTTGGGTGCCAATACTGTGAAAGAGTACCTTTTCAGTTTGTATTTGCTTATTGTGGGAGGACCAACCCTTCGTTTGAACAACTACATTCACCACGTTCTCATGCAAATCAACCTGGGTGGCAATTGTTCTAGTGGAAACGAGTTCTGTTTGAATCCCCACTGATTTATTTTCACATTTTAGTGTTTGTGTTGCTACAGAAGTCACCTCAGGAGCGGTGCTCTGTGTTTTCCTTTCTTTCTTTTTCTTCGTAACCTTTTAACTGTCTGTTGGAGGTTCCGGTATTTTTGTCGCAACTTCTTAAGTTTTTCTCTGGCTCGTAGGTTCTTTTGAGGAGCATCTATTCCCGTAACAGGTTTATCAACTGTTTCTAAGGCTGCTTATTGGCCCTCAGGGCTGTGTTCCAAAGGAACTGTATTTCCTGACTGATTGTTAGATTTGCAACCAATGTATATATCTACAGAGTTCTGTGGGTCCTCCTGGTTATATTCTAACAAAAATGTATCACCAAACTGGTTATCGGATTCCTGTGCAATTTCTGTGTCTACAGCCTCTTGTGATGGGGGAGTTTCTATGTACCCGGAATTCTGCGGGGCTTATGTTTCCAATGTGCTAGGGCCAAACGGTCTTCCAGGTTTCATGTATACATCAAGATTCACTAGGACCTCAGCAATTCTTGCCTCAAAATCTAGTCCAGCTTCAACTTCCAATTCATAATCTTGTTCTTGTTCTTGTTCTTGTTCTTCGAGCTTTGATTCTAGCTCAGCCTCTTCCTCGGGCTCTTATTCTTGTTCTGGTTCTGACCCGGCTTCTTCTTCTGGTTCTTCCTCTGAACCTGGTGTCTCTTGTTCAGACTTTGGCTCCGATTCTTCTTCTGGCTCTTCCTCTGAACTGGGTGCTTCTTGTTCAGACTCAGAATCCCCTACCCTAACTAGGCTAGATGTATGCGCAGGTTGATTGCTTTCGTCTCGTAGATTTATAGACATTCTCTGGGCTAATTCGATTCTTATGGACCTCCTACGTTTGTGAGTTTCAACCCTTGGACAGACAATCCTTTTTCTTTTTGAGACAGGGTTTTGCTGACTTGCTTCCGCAATTGTGGGATATTGAATTACAGGGTTCTGTATGCTTTCTAGAGCCATGATGAAACCGTCCCAAGTCAAGTCGTATTGGACTAGGCTATGACTAATGATCATTCTATTCAGTCCATGGTGACTTACCACTGTTTCAGGGTGCCTAGTCCGTCTTATTCTAGTAGCAGTATCGTGAAATAACGAATTTAAAAGGGATAGCAAATTAACAGTAAGTTTTTGCTTTAGAACAGCTAGGAGTTTGAGTTGTCATGGCCTTACCACATCACGACGTCCATCATAGGTAACGTATTTCTGGATGATGCTTGCTAATTCCCTCCATGGTTCTGCGAGAGAAGATGGGTGAAATCCTTTGCCCTTTTTGACCAGTTGTTCACCTTCACCTTTGAAGGTCTCCACCACGTCTTGTATCGATACATGTTTTTGTGCCCATGTGGTGCCTTATGTGGGTAGCCTAGTTACCTCGGCTTTTACAGCATCTGTAACTATAATCCTTCCGCCTTTTACCATGGATTCCCTATTCTGCAAATTCTATAGAAACTCAATAGCGATTTCCTCATTTGAGGGCTGAAACCTTGTAAGATAGGATATCCATCCTGCTCGAATCAGAATTTCTCTTGCTCTGTCAGAGACTTCTAATACTAACGGCTCACGGTGCACTATCTTACCACCCATATTGTTCAAATTCTTCTTACTTTTGCAATGGATGAATGTAATGGGAAGATTCAACAATGTTGAAAAGCACGGCAATACTGAAAAGCACAGTAATACTGGAAAGCACAGCAATACCGAAAAGAACAGCAAATTTGAAAAGCACAACAGTATTGAAAAGCACAACAGCATAATGATACTTAGAGCGATAGAACAACAAGTTGTTGAAACAGCTAAGTATAGTTGTTGTTGTTAAATTTTCACATGCTGCATAATCATGGGATATTGTGTTAGTTAATGAAATAGTGACAGCACACACATAACGAAAGTCCTCTCCCCCTCCGAAATGGGAGGTCGCCTTCGATTGATTAGACAGGAAATGGTTATTTCGGCGGCAGGATATATGGATAAAGAGTACAGCCATAAATGGGTCAAAGTACGTAGATGAATGACGAGACAGTAAGAAATATGGATAGAGTAAAAGCATGGTGTATAATGATAATGAATGATAAGAGACAAGAAGCTTTAGTTGATCATAAGTTAAGTGATAGGAAAGGGAATAGCAATATGTAAAAAAAGAAGGCTTTGCTTACGATATTATGACTGTGTATGATATGATTGAGTAAAAACATAAACGCATGCATAAAGGTTCAAAGTAGGGAAGTATTTAGAGGAAATAATCTCTCGAAAAGAAAGATAAATGGGAAGAGGGTATTATAAGAGTTATTGATTGTGGAAATGGAACTTAAATACCATAAGCAGAGCTTCTGCTGCTAGCAGGCATCCATAGCCTCAACAAAGTTGCTTTTTAACCCATGTGAGCCAGGATCATCAATTTATAATTGAAAAATTTTATTTCTGTTCTTACAGAAGAGACCAGTGTGCTGGCATGGTAACCAGATAACCACACTGCCATTCACTGGGAAGTAGCAAAAGAGAGCAAGCCAACTCATGATGAGACCTCCTGTTCCAAGGATATTTTAGCCATCCAATGGACCATAACCCTGGTGTGGTGGCCATAGTGGGAATGTCACATTGCTACATCCTTATGAACATGGTAGGCTAGCTCTTAATGAGATCCCCTATCCTCTTTCTGTAGATTAGTTGTCATTACATATTTTTATGATAAATAGAGGGAGGCTCAGTACTCCTTAAGAGTAGGGATGGTGTAGGAAGTTGAAACATGTCAATAATAAGAAAAATTATCCCATAATCCCATTGATAATAGACAGAGAGAATTATAACCAGGAAAAGTAGAACTAGCATGGTAAAGATGATCAATCAGTATCATATACAGTAGAAACCAGTACAGTAAAGTAAAATATAAATAATTGTGTCCCTTTCAATTGTTTTATGCCTATCATCAAGAAGTTGTCTTTGTCAAAGATCATAATGTTAAAAATAGTCACCTACTTTGATAAAATCCATAAGTATTTGTCCACATGAAGGTACTGTACTGTAGGCCATAAAAGGAATCAAAGAAATGAAGCTGAAAAAAAATCAACTAGAAGTGTTTGGGAAATATATAACAAGGGTGTTGTTCAAAACACACAAAAAAAATGCAAGAAAAGAACAAAAGAGAGTGTTGTTCCAAATATGGAACAACAAAACCAAAAAGTGCTATTCCGAAGAGGGAACAACAAAACCAAAAAGTGTTGTTCTGAAGAGGGAACATCAAAAGCAAAAGGTGATGTTCCAAAGAGGGAACATCAAAACCAAAAAGTGTTGTTCCGAAGAGGGAACAACAAAACCAAAAGGTGTTGTTCCGAAGATGGAACAACAAAACCAAAAAGTGTTGTTCCGAAGAGGGAACAACAAAATCAAAAAGTGTTGTTCCGAAGAGGGAACAACAAAACCAAAAAGTGTTGTTCCAAAGAGGGAACATCAAAACCAAAAAGTTATGTTCCGAAGAGGGAACAACAAAATAAAAAAGTTTTGTTTCGAAGAGGGAAAAACAAAACCAAAAAGTGTTGTTCCGAAGATGGAACAACAAAATAGGCAAAAAACAATTTAAATCAGAAATCTTATTTACAAAAATAAGAAAAAAATGAATTTTTACAAAGATGAAGCTGCGAAAGGATTATCTTCTGCAGCTAAAACTTGCATGGTGGAGTCTTTGCGTATCTATTAAGAAAAATATTCTCTTGTAAGCGGTCTTTGGTAGAGGCACACCCGATGCCCATTTGATTTAAAGGAACAATCAGACCCATCAATGGTGGTTAACGTAAGAGTGCCATTGTCATGTACTTCCTTTATTTCATAGGGACCTAACCACCTAGTCTACAATTTACCAGGGAAATCTTGAAACCTAGAATCATAGAAAAGTGCCCAGTCGTCGTCATGAAATGTCCTTTTCTTGATCAGAGAGTCGTGCCATTTGTCTTTTTGTTTTTGAATAAGTGCAGTATGTTGCAGAGCCAAAAGTTGGATTTCATCTAATTCATTTATTTGTTGTAATCTATTAATCTGGGCTTCAGTTAAATCCAGTCCCACTTCCTGGGCTATCCTTAGTTTTTGTATCTCAAACTCTATGAGAAAAATAGGTTCCTTACCAAATACCAATTGATATGGGGAGTATCTAGTAGTATTCCTCCAAGTTGTGCGATATGCCTACAAGGCTTCTGGCAGTCGGGTAGCCCAGTCTCGTCTGTTCGATGAGACTATCTTCGTTAGAATAGCTTCAATTACTTTGTTGGTGCTTTCTACCTTCCTATTCGCTTGCGAGTGGTATGGAGAGGTAATTCTGTGAATAACATGATGAATTTTAGTGTAGCAGCATTCTTGTGGCCTACAAATTACGGCCCTCCATCAGTGATTACTTCTCTGGGTAACCCATATCATACAAAAATTTCGAAAAGAAAGCTTATAATGGTTTCTTCTGTGGCTTTAAGTAATGCTACCGCTTCCACCCACTTAGTTACGTATTCTATTGCAACCAATATATATGATTTTTGGTTGGATGATGGGTTGATTAGCCCAACAAAATCTAATGTCCAACGCTCAAAAGGTTCTATGACCAGCTGTGCGTGCAGGGGCATTTCATCAGATTGGCCAGGGCGGCCCATCCTTTGACAACTATCACAGGTCTGAACAAATTTCTTAGCATCCTTAAAAATCGTGGGCTAGTAGTAGCCTATTTGTAAAATTGTGTGTCTAGTTTTGCGGCCTGCAAAATGTCCACCGCAAGGTCCATCGTGGCAGGATTTTAAGATATCATAAATTTTGTCTTCCCTAATACACCTACAGATGTGCATATCAGCCCCTCTGTGAAAAAGGTATCCTCCAATCCAGGAGAACCGAGTGTTACATTGTAATATTGATTTCCTTTCTCTAGGTGTCAAATGTTTAGGTAGTTTTCCCACTGCTAAATAATTCGCCACATCTGCGTACCATGGTGTTTTCACGGTTACAGAAAATAGGTGTTCATCCAGAAATTGATCCTCTACTGATATTACGTCATCCATTCTTGGCACTCGGGAGAGGAAATCTGCCACAAGGTTTTCCTTCCCTGGTCGATCCCTTATAGTTACATCAAATTCCTGCAAAAGTAGCAACCAACTTGTCACTCTTCCATTTGTAATGGTTTTATTAGCTAAGTATTTAATAGCAGAGTGATCCGTATACAGAATGACAGGGTATCCAGTTATATAGTGTCTGAATTTGTTAATAGCATAAATAACAGCTAAAAACTCCTTCTCTGTTACTGTGTAATTCAATTAAGCAGGGGTTAAGTTTTTGCTAACGTAATATATAGCGTAGGGTTCTTGCCTTCTTCTTGGCCAAGAACTTCTCCAATGGCTGTGTCTAATGCATCTGATGAAATCTGGAATGGTATATCCTAGTTGGGGCCTCATAATACTGTTGTTGTTGATACTAGCCATTTTAAATCTGTAAAGGTAGTATCACATTTGTCAGTCCATATGAAATCATTGTTTCATGTTAAGGCATATAATGGTGTAGAAATCTGTGAAAAATTCTCGATAAATCTACGATAATATCCAGCAAATCCCAGAAAACTACGTACCTTTGTTTGAGTGCAGAGAGTAACTAATAAGAGAATTACCTGTATTTTTGTCAGATCTACCTGAATTCCAGCTGTTGAAATGTAATGACCCAATATCAGGCCTTCTGTCATCATCATATGGCACTTTTTGTGACTTAAACATAGGCTGGTAGCAATACATCGTTCCATAACTTTTTCCAATGTCTATAATGCTTGTTCAAAGTCATCTCCATAGGGTGTGAAATCATCTATGTATACTTCTACTCCTTCATTTATCAAGTCTGCAAAAATACTGAGTATGGCTCTTTGGAATGTGGCAGGTGCGTTACACAATCCAAAAGGTAATACCTTGTAGGCGAATGTTCCCCACGGACAGGTAAAGGTGGTCTTATCCTGGTCTTCAGGAGAAATCTGAATTTGGTTGTAGCCACTGAAGCCATCCAGGAAAGAGAAAAATTTCTTCCCTGCCAGTGTATCTAGGACCTGATCAACAAATGGAAGGGGAAAATGGTCTTTTTGCATTGCCTTGTTGAGTTCTCTAAAGTCAACACATATTTTCCATTTCCCATTCTTTTTGGGAACCACAACTAATGGAGAAACCCATTTACTGTCAGATATAGGATAGATAAAATTCACATCTAACAGTTTTTGAAGCTCTTCTTTAACAATATCTTTTAGGTGAGGATTTAATATACACTGAGGTTGTCAAATGGTTTTTGCATCCTTTTCAGTGTAGATATGATGCATGCATAGCTGAGGGTCAATCCCTTTCATATATGAGTAATCCCAAGCGAAAGCCCTTTTATTTTTCCTAAGGACTTGAATAAGTTTATGTTTCTCTTCATCACTCAGATTACTGTTAATGTTCAGGATCTTCCCTGGCTCAATTTCGATAGGTTTGCTATTATAAACAGTGGTTATTGGTATTGTTTGATCATGGATATCTCTCAGGGAATCTTCTTCGATTTCGCTGTCAAGGATTGCTTTAATCATGTGACATTTTGAACTTAATACTGTGGTAGGATGATTATTAAAAGTAGTAATGACATCGTCTTTAGTTTGGTTTTTGAATTCAAGGGCATCTACCATAGTCAATGGTGACCGAATATTTTATGTTAAGTATGTTGCAGGTTACTTCCTAGTTTTTATGATAGTTAAGCTTGGATGAGCAGGAGGGTATAAAGCTAAATTTTTCACATCATTCCCACTAGCTGTAGTCATGCTGCCTGTCCGGCAGCCGATATAAGCATTAGCAGTTGCTATCCAAGGCCTTCCTAATATTAAGGGATGTCCATCTATCTGGTTCCTAGGATTAATAATCAAGAAATCCCCTGAGTATGCCCAAGTTTCAACAGAGACCATCACATCCTGTAATGTTCCTTCTGGTCTAATGACTGAGCGGTTAGCTAGTTCCAATAAGGTAGTTGTTGGTTCCAAGGTTGTGATACCAAGAATGTTGCAAGTTGTAGTTGTGAGAATATTAATGGCTTCCCCTAAGTCGACTAAAGCATTGGGAAAAGAACGACCATTTATCTGGATTGTGACAATGGGGTTTCCGAGATCCTCATATTTTACAGGAGTTTCTTTGCCTAGTAATAAATCAGACAAAGTCCCGACAACATGGAAAATAGGGGTTGTTTTTGTTTTCCCCACATACTTATTTATACAAAATTCCTCAATAGTTTTGGCATATATTGGAATATCTTGGGTAGCCTAGAGGAGGGGAATTTTTATACAAATGTTCTTGAGTTCACCAAGAAGATCAAAGTCAGGATATTCAATCAGGCGTGGTATCAACAATATTTCTGGGAATGGGGGGGAAGTGGTTATGATTTGTTCAAGATTTTTTTATCTGACTGTATCTTCCCCTTGTTTTATTTGTTGATCATCTACAGTCAGAGGCTTATTTGTGTGCGGTTCTTTCGGTTGCAAATCTTTATCCTTATCTGGAGTGATTATGCGTCTAGATCTCAACTTAATCTCATTACATTCTTTCAATTCATCTTCAGGGTCCAGACCCTCAATGATTTGTATTGACTGGACTGGTCTGTTATTTGGATTTGGGTTAGGTTGAGCTGGAAGTTACGGTCGTATATTAGATTGAGGATTTTGATGCAGCGTATAAGGTGCTTGTAAAGTTGGATGAGGCAGAGGAACTGTCCCCATAGGCTGGTCTGTAGATCTTTGCCAAATTTATTGCCAGTTTTGATTTTGTGAGGTGGAAGGGGACCATTGGGAAGAATAAGGGTTGTTTTTCTAGAATGGTGGTGAGTAAGGGAAATTTGGCAAACTATTGTTACTTGGATTTGACTGACTGGGCCATGTTGGCATAAAAAATTCTTGACGTGGCAAAAAAGGTGGCTGATTCTACCATGTTGCCCTTGAATATTATTGAGAATTATATTGAAAGAGAGGAAAGAACGAATATGGATCGGTAGGCATACCTATCTGACGTGCTTGCCATTGACAATGCTAGTTCAATAGATACACTCGTTCCACTTCTTCTTCTGCTTCCTTGAACACTGCTTTTAATCCTGGGAGTGATGGGAAGCTTTCCATGGTGTGCTCTTTAGTGCATATGGCGCATGTTCGTATCGTATCTAGGGGGCATTCTTTATGAATGTGCTTCTGTCTGCAACGAGGGCAAAAAATAGCCAAATTATGTTCTACTATAGCCTGCTTTTGCTTAGCTTGCATGACGTCCAATTGTGTTGTCAGGGTCCCTAGGATATCTGTCTTGAAATCCTCCAACAGATTTCCTATTTCACTTTGTGTAACATTGTCTCCTAAGGCTTTTCTGTCTCTAAGGTTTTCATCGCGTCTAGTTTCAGCTTGGTACTTCCCCTAGAACACTTGACGCACAAATCTACAATATCATTATAATTTTCTTGATAAATGTCACCCTTGCCCATTATATTTAGTGTCTCTACCCATTGATCTTTCATACCTTTGATCATTGTGGTTTCTAGAACATTATCAGGCAGATTTGTGTAAGGAGACCTTTGCAGATTATATTGGAAACGTTCTACATATTCTTCCAGAGTCTCGCTAGGCTTAGCTACCATCTGAAAAATTTCATCTTTTAGTTCTCTAGTTCGGCAATAATCTTCGTATTTTTTAAGGAAATATGTTTTCATTTGGTCCAATCATTGATGGTGCCTCCACCGAGTCCCATGAACCAACACAGAGCTGCTCCATTCAAAGTAGAGGGGAATAGCTTCAACTTCTGGGGGTCAGTAGTGTAATCATAACCCCTGCATAAAACATCAAACTCAAAAAGTAATGCATCGGGATCTTCTGAAGTTAGCCCATGAAAGGTAGGAATGTTCTGTAATGGGATATCTTTCATGGGGGCATTGACAGCTGTGTCAACAATAGGGTATTGCAATGTAGTTTGAGTTCACTGGTTATGAGCCATTTTGTCAAAAATATGCCAATATTCTTCAGGGATCTCCGGAGCTGGAGAGGACTTCCTAGGATGCTCACCAGAGGCTGGAAAAGTTTTAACAACACTACCTTGATCTGGAAGACTGGGTGTCCTCTTCTCAATCACTATTTCAAGAGATCTAGGTCCTGGAAATTTAATTTCGAGATTGCCTGTTTCTTCTTCTCCTTCACGGAGGTTGCAAGAATTTCGTTCTTGTGAAGGGCAGGCTTGTAAATTCTCGGTATCTTGAAAACTCTGCTCAGTCCCTTTGTTTTTACTTTGAATCTCAGCATTAGCTATAGATGGTGATTTTTCAGCTTGAAGGAATTCAATAGAACGTTTGGCAGCAACAATTCGGGGTCCTAGTGATGACTAAGATTCAAATTTCTTAAGATTTTGTCAATAAAATTTGATCGTCCTATTAGGAATTTGTAATTAGCAATATTCGCAAAGTCCAATCATAGAAACAACATTATTTCAACCACTTTTGGATTCTAGGATCTAGCCCTCCTGAATCCGGAGAGGGATCTCTCTAATAAGTGCAAAGATTGGATTTGTCTTTGAAAGTTTATGGTAATGATGTTAGGCTAGTTATGAAGGCCAAGGGTTTTGTTTTGTTTCTGGATGGTTGAGCATGATTATTGTTTGAGGTGGAAAGTTCTAAGTGCAAAGAGCTTCAAAGGTGTGAAGTTACAAGCAATCGGAATAAACTTTGGCCAAAAAGATGGATAATTGCAGGTTTTATTCCATTGGGCTATGGAGTCATAATAGGGTTTAATTGAAACAGCAAGGGGCAAGAGTGGTCTGTGGGGCAAGTCATCTATGGCTAAGGATCTCTTTGAAGTTGGATTGATGGAATGAAATGAAACAATAAGAAGGGGAATTTAACAGATGAAGAACAAAGAGCAGCCTAAGATCAGGCAAGTACTTCTAAACTAGCCTACTTTTGAAATACACTTAAGAAAGACATAAAAGTAATCTAAGATCAGGTAAGTACTTCTAAACTAGCCTGCTTTTGATGCACTTTCAATGGAAAAACATTTTAAAACAAAGGGAAACTTGAAGGTAACTGTTGGAGAAGAAACTAGCGGGCCGGGCTCACCACAAATCCTCTCCTAGCTCTGCTCTACTTGGTAACTTTCAAGAAAAACACAAAGATAAAAAAGAATGGCCTAAGATCTGGTAAGTGCTTCAACACTAGCCAGCTTTCAACACATTCCAAGGGAAACATTCAGACAGTCTTTGGGGATAAAACTAGGACCAGGGCACACCATATCTTCCTTAGTTCATCTCTACTTAACATATACTAAAAATAACATTTAAGAATAACAATTAGCTAAGGAAATAGGACGAGGGAACGCCAGCATTCCTATGCTTAGAACTGAATTAAATCATTCCTAAATAACACGAATTGGAAGAAAACATGTAGATAAATATTTTCAGTCAGAGAAGGGTACTGATATACAGTAGGTCTTAACTCTATGCATGTTGTTCTTTATAAGAGAAGATGGACAAAGTGAAAACAGAAACAAAATAACAAGTTACAATGAGAAAAACATCACCGTCGACATAGACCAGGATCCCATAAATCAGCTTGTATTGATGCTTCAAACCAGTTACATCTTTAAGTCCAATGCTTTAGTTTAGCAATCATCTACACTTCCCAAACTAACTTATCTATCACAAACATAGCTTCAAGAGCCAGTGAACACTATTTACAAGTAGGATTTTCAAGCTCAAATATATTTCAAAATTCAACAACCAACCTATTCCTCATCTTCTCCAGTAGTATTTATTGAAGAATGAGGAGGTGAGATCTGATAGAAGATCTCCCAGGGCAATTAATACAGACTAATGACTTCTCGGCCTTTGAGGGGCTCAATGGAGAAGCGTACAGGTATTCTTACTGTATTAATTGATTTACATTTAAGATTAAGCTCGGTAGGAGCTTTTGTTGACTTTTAAGGCTCTGTGTCATGTAACAGTAACTCTGCTGATATTTTGTCATTAAGTTTATTTTTATAATTAACTCTTTGGCTGCGCTGAGGCAAATGTTTCTTTTGATCAATAACTTCGGCCTGTGTTTGAATGCTTTGAGGCACAGGTGGCTTTGTGGTAGCCGGGAGGAATCAATTTTCCTCTGATGTGGCGATGGAGGCTTTTCTGTCTGATAAAACACTTATGATTTTCTTTTAACTGTGTCTTAATTGGGAGGATTAGGCTTTTGATAATCAATCTTAGCCGTAATCCCCCACGGACCTGTCTACACTCTCCTGTTCTGGTATGTTTTGCCTTCGACACTGATACTCTTTATTTGTGATTTATTTACTGTGCCTGGTTGATATGCAGTGTTGCGCAGGGCTCGTGAGGCATCAATGCCCATGAAGCATTGACGAGACGTGGAAATCAAACCCATGGATGGCCTCCTTTTAATGAATCGAAGGCGTGAGAATCGACACTCCTAGCCTTTGGTTTTTTCTTTACTATAATGGAAAGACCATTTAATCACCCTTTATCAAATAATATACCCCGGACTTCAAAACTCCCGATAAAACCAAGCTACATAAACCATTTCGGGTCACAAAAGGATCCCGTTGACGTCAGGGTGTTTGTGACCCAAAAAGTTTATGAAATCCGCCCTATAAAGCTTATCAGGTCCGTTTTGGGGCCTGCTGACGTCAGGGTGTTTGTGACCCGAAATTTTTATGAATCCACCCTATAAAGCTTATCGAGTCTGTTTTTCATGACTATGTGAGCAACCAAACAAGACCCGCTCCAATAAATTGATGTCGCGTGTGTGCTGACTAGGCATTGGGGACCATCGGTTCTATGGGACTGCTGACTGCTGTCGTGGCCGTGGGGACCAAGGCGATTGATTGTGGGCCATGGATCATGCCATACCTTAGTTTATCCCCAGAGCTCCTTTGAGTGCGATCACTGTTCGATGAGCCAGCCTCAGATCGGATGGCGTACGTCAATATCGCGATGTGCCCACAGTCGATATTTAACGCGCGATGAGGGAGCGTTGAGGCGGTATTGTCCCGTCGACATGGCGGCTTTTCACAGGATCTCTTGCTATTGAGTGGTTTCCTTTCCGTACCAAAAGTGGTGCGATCAAAACTGCTTCCGGCTTTTGAACAGTAAGTGACCGTAGGTTAAACCAGGATTAACACCCTGCTTCCTATTCACTTCGGTCCATTGAACTCCAGGTTCAAACCTCGGAACTGTGGCTCCATCAACTCATTCCTGATTTATTTCTTCTATAAGCAGATTTCTTCCTTTGGACAAGGTTTGCAGCTCCTACGGGAAACAACATTACAATACCATACTGGAGTGCTATCGATCCTTCCAGTGATCGATAGCCGATCATGAAGTATAGAATCTAACTCGTAAAACAGAATTTCATTCAAACACCTGCACAATACAAAACTACATTACAAAATCCTGCGTTATTTGGTTTTACTGCTTCAGAGGGTGTGGGGAGGAGTGTGGCCGTTGGATGGCATCAACCAACGGTTAGAGGAGTTCTATGGAGGAAAAGGGGAGAAAAATGGAGGTTAGTTTTTCAAGTGAGGAAAGGGAAAAAAGGTGATTTTGTAGCAGTTTCTTCTAATGAAATCAGTAGAATTCCAGAGTGTAACATGGGCACAGTAGGGAAGATTTTGGACAGAAGCATGAGGCCTTCAAGAGTCTTCAAGAGATAACACTTTTTTGCGATAAATTTTTTTCCTTGAAGGCTCCAAAAAATGATTTAGCCAACTTTTGGTATAACAAATTTCATAGGTGGCTAACAGTGGCTCCACTTGGGGATGGTTCCTTCTTGAAGGCATCAAGAACTTCAGACTTGCATTCTCTGGGAGGCTGACCTGTGTCTCATCCATTGGGCTGATTTTCTTTTGCTGGGATGATCTTGCTCTAAAAACATATTAGCAACCATAAAAACAATGGATCTTTCATCAACAAGCTTTCTACCTACCCAATCCTACTGATCTAATAGTTTTTCTTCATTTGAGTGCACTTGGATTGGCAGACTCTTTTCATAACATTTTATTCTTTTGAAAGCAGGAAATATAATCTATTTCTACTCCTTATTTCTCCATGGACTCAGATTAAACATTTGAGCCCATATGATTCTCTACCTAATCTACTATCTATTGGGATTAAACTGTCCAACAAATTTTATTCACTAAATTCTACAACAGAAATTTAAAAGCATACAAGTTAGGATTGAACAGTCCAACTTGATGTTGGTTTATGGCATAAAAAACAAGCTGCACATAAATATTATTTTACAGAAAAATAAATCAAAATGGAAGGTTTAATATCTGAAAATTCAAAGCACTTCCTTCATCTTTTTACAACTCTGTTTTTGCTTCTCGTTTGAGCTGTTTTTCTTTTATCAACTGGTTCAGATTTTGAGCATATTAGAACCAATTATTCCTCTATTTTGACTCAGAAATTTAAACATATTTGAGTCATTCTCTTAGGAAACTTAGGTTCAGATTTTGAGCATGTTTGAACCTTTAATTTCTACCCTAAACTATCTATTGATAAGCCAAGATTAAACAGTTTGGCAAATCGAATTCACTATCCTATCAGCAGAAAATTTAAAACTAATTAGTCAAGATTAGGTTGTTTGACTAACTAGAAGTGTGTTCTTTAGGAGTGGCATTTGAGCTTGCACACTTTCAGGTTTGTTTCTCTTTTTGGTATGGGGCTGTACCTTTCTTGTTTTTACAATCTCCCCTTTTTTCTTTCTTTCATTGTTTTTGTATTTCTGATTTTTCTAACTTTGAATGCAATGGTGGATGAGATATTTATAATGGAAAAAAGATAAAAAGGCTTTCAGAACATGACATGGATCAAGATAAGTAATGCTTAAGCATCCTGCCATTGACAGGACCCCCAAACAATTCTGCCCCATTCAAGTCTTGCAAAAAATAGGCATTATTACCAGCAGCTGAATGGATAGAGTAATGGCCAAGCCATAAGTTGTCAAATTTTCCATGCTTGCCCTTGTCTTCCCTCCTTGAGTCCCACTTCAAAACTTTGTCCCCAATATTGAAATTTTTGGCCTTTGTTCTTCTGTCAAAAATATTTTTAATGTTGTCCTACTTCTGCAATGCTTTGTTATAAACCTCCTCTCTGGTTTGCTGAAGATGAATGGTCTGATTTATTCTTCTGATCATGTCATTATCTTCAGTTTGTAAATTTTGAATCAACTTCATCACTGGTATACCAAGGCTGGTTGAAAAAATTGACACAAGTTGGAAATGTGACATACCAATAGATTTCTTCAAAGTCAATCTGTCAGCCCAAAGTGCATGAACTAGCTTCGTGTGCCAAGACTTTTTGTTGTCCTCCAATAGTTTCTTGATTATGTTCACTAAAATCTTGTTTGAGGATTCGGCAAGTCCATTACCTTGAGGGTAATAGGCCGTGGAATGCCCCAATGTTATCTGATACTTGTGACAGAGCTCAACCATCTTCTTTGATCCATATGTTGTTGCATTATCAGTGATGATCTTGGTAGGACAGCCAAACCTAGAGAGGATATTATTCTCTATGAATTTTATGATAAAAAAATCATTGGCCTGCCTACAAGGAATGGCTTCTATCCATTTAGTGAATTAGTCTGTGGCAGTGAGAATCCATCTATTTTGGGCAGAGGATGGTGGATGGATTTCTCCTATGAATTCAAGTCCCCACTGTTGAAAAGGAGCTTCAACGGTGATTGGATGCAGAGGTAGGGGTAGCAATTTTCTTTTGCCTTCAAAAAGTTGACATTTATGACAGGCAATGATCATCTTGTGTATATCAGAAAAAAGAGTAGGCAAATAGAAACTAGCCCTCAAAATTTTGTTAGTTGTTGTCTTCCAGTATAAATGAGCTCCACATTCTCCTTCATGGAACTCGTGCTTAACCTTCTCTACATCATACTCAGGCAAACATTTAAGCAATACACCACTTGCATTTTTCCAATAGAGACATCTATCTATAATGCAATAGTTTACAGCTTTTAACTTTAGGAACCTTGCCTTTATTTTTGTCAAACCAGGAGGTGTATTTAAATTAAGAAAAACATAAATAATATCAGCATACCAAGAGGAATTCGTAAAATTGTCTTCAACAATGGGAGTTGAGATTTCATCTTGATCATCTAAAGCATTAATAATATTAATATCAAGGGCTTCAAAATTGGATTCAACCATTAATCTAGCTAGACCTTGGCCTTTGATCAGCTTAGTGGGTTTTATCTCTAAATCATATTCAAGGATAACAACAATCCACATACCTCTCTTACCATCCGGGTCTTGTGTTAGAATGTATTTCACAACTGAATTTGGGACAAAGGCAATGATGTGTGAGTGAAGGATGTATATTCTAAAGTCTTTCAAAGCCTTAGTCAAAGCAAAGGCTTGCTTTTCCATAATGTTATACTTCAAAGGAGCATCTCTCAAAGCCTTGATAAAGAATGCAATATGCTGCTCTTTTCCTTGTGGATTTTTCTATAAAAGGACAGCAGTTATGGTATGCTCTAATACAAATAAAAAAATATATAAATATTTTGAAAAATCAGGACTTATTAGAACCGGTGTTTTGGTTAATGCTTGTTTCACCAGCTCAAAGGACTTCTTTGCTTCCGAGGTCCATTTTACCCCTTGCTTCTTCTTCAACATGTTTGTGATATTTCTAAGGAGCTCAGCCAAGTTGGGAATGAACCTTCTTAAAAAGTTAATCTTTCCAATGAAAGAGTGCAACTCCTTGATGTTTCGAGGATGAGAGATCTGCAATATGGCCTCAATCCTCTTTGGATCTATCTTAATATTCTCTTCTGAAATAATGTGCCCAAGAAGTTTACCTTCTTGGAGACCGAATAGTGTCTTCTTAGGGTTTAAAGATATCCCAAACTTTCTGCATTTCTTGAAAACTCTTCTTAAATGTTCTAAGTGCTCTTCATCTGTCTTTGAAAACACAGTCATCAAGGTATATAATGATGAAGTAGCCCAGTTCTTCCGAGAATGCTATGTCCATGGCTCTCTGAAAAGTTGCACCAACATTCATTAGACCAAAGAGCATTTTCACATACATGAAAGTGCCCCATGGTGTAGTAAAAGTTGTCTTTAACTGATCAGCAGGGTGAACTAAGATCTGATTGTACCCTAAATAGCCATCAAGCAAAGAAATTCTTCTAGACCCTACCACCCTTTGTAAAATATGATCCATCTTAGGTAAAGGGTAGTTGTCCTTTAATTAAGCTTTGTTTAAGTCTCTAAAGTATATACAAAGCCTGATCTCTCTAGTTTTCTTCCTAATCGACACTAGATTAGACACCCACTCAGAATATCTAATAGGGACAATAATACCAGCATCGTACATTTTCATGATCTCCTTCTAAACCAAAGGCAACTGAACAGGGTTTATTCTGCGCAGTTTCTATTTGAATGGCTTCTGGTTCTCCTTGAGAGGGATTTTGTGCTGTATTATTTCAGTGTTATAGGATTTAAGATCTTCGTAACTCCACGCAAAAACATCAGAAAACTCTTTAAACAACTCTATGTATTTGAGTTTAATGTGAGATGGTAAAGTTTTAGATAGTTTAATCATCATAGGTTTAAGTTTACTACCTATATTTCATTCCTCCACTTCAGTCTCTACAGGTTCCAGTTTTGGCTTCCTGGCCACATCGTTAAAATCAAACAACTCTTCTAAAGGTGCCAGACCACTTGGAAAACTTTCATCTTTAGAGTGCAGGGTTTCTAACTCTGCGTTCATCTCTGTTTCATTTTCAAGTTTGCTAGATAATAGGTTTACATTAGCAAGTTCAGGAGACCTTCTTCTTCATCAAGAAAAAAATTTTCACTAGGGCAGCCGGTTTCATAATCTGAATCTGAACTTGGTAGTTCGAATTCGTTTCTGAACTGCATGAAGTCTTCTATTTGTTTGTCTCCGTCGAACACTTGCCATTATTTTTCATTATCAGGTACGGCTGGTTTGAATTTTATTTGAGTTGTGCAGTCTTTGGTTTCATATGGCATTAAGCATGTTCTGGCTGCAAAGGCTAGGTTGTGGACCGCAATATTTCTTTTTCTTGGGACAAATATCAGTCTGGACTCCTCGAAAGTTTTTAAAAGGTCCATGACATCGTTTCGGTAGGCCCTAAGTCTGGGATGATTTGTGTTATACTCCCCATTGACTTGCCTAATGACTAAATTTGAATCCCCATACACATTGATTCTCTTGGCTCCTAACTTTTTCAACAATCGTAAGCCTAAGAGAAGGGATTCATATTCTGCTATGTTATTGGAACACTGGAATTTTAATCTACAGGAAAGGCTTTCTGTGTGGTTATTCTCAGTGTTGCATATCCAGACACCTGCACCAGCATTGGTCTTAGTGCAAGACCCATCGAAGTGCATACTCCATAGAGGACTAGTCTCGAGTTTATCATTTGGGTTACTATGCTCTTCAATAAGTGTGCTATCGAATTGTTCTTGGAGGTCAGCACACTGTTGAACTCGTTCTAACTCCTCAGATTTTTTCTTGGGTTAAGGACTGCTTGTTTGACTCTCAAAATTTAAAAGCAAAGGACATATGATTTGTAGCTCAAGACTTTTGTTTTGTTTGCTAGAGTTTATAGGTTCAACAAACTGTTCTAACACTCCTACGTTATCTTCCTCCTCCTCTCTATCTGTCATTAAATCAAACAAGGTCACTTGTTCACTGAAAGTTTCATCATTGAAAAGGATAAATGAATCCAGGCCTGTGTTTACAAAATAAAGGGGAGAGTTTTGTGGTCTGTCTTGGTTAGTCACCATGTATTGCATATGAGACTCCCTGTAAATTCTTCTTGTCTGATTGAAAACAGGGATGGTCGCATAGGTCATGTTCATCTGCATAGTTCCTTGTAACTTAGCCCCCAAGACCTAGATAATAACATTCCATACTTTGGGGGCACATCAGCCACAACAATATCCATAACCAAACATTTGGCTGGAATCCAGGCTAAGTTAACACAGAGGTCTTTGATTAATCCTAAGCATTTTACTCTGCTTGAGTCAAAAGAGTAGAGGTCTTTATAAGATCTGGTGATTTCTAGACCTAGGCTCTCCATTATAGCTTTGGGCATTAAATTGTGAGAGGCCCCTGAGTCGTGCATAGCATTGTGCAAAATCTTGTCATGAACGTTTAAACTTACATAAAAAGGAGGAACAGGTCCCTCTTGATATCTACCTTCAATCTTAGGACCAAAAATCAGCTCTGGTTGGTCATCATTAAGATTGATTGTATCATTGTTCTCTTCTATATTTAAAGCCTTCAAAATCTGGTTTCTATATAAAAATTGGGTAGCTAACTCAGTCAAGGGAACAGAGATTTTAATTTTGGAAATTTCCTGCTCTAGGCTGAAAGGAATTTGACTCTTTGAAGAAATTGTCTCAGCCTTATTAGCTGCTAGTCTATCAGCAACATCAGCTTGCTGATTTGTTCTATTTAGATTTGACAAAATTGTTTTCACAGGAGTACTAGCTGAAGTGTTAGTACTACTAATGTCCGCACTCTATTTTTCATTGTTTTGAGTGCCTTTCTCTCTACCTTTATTAGAATTAACAACCACTGTTTTGTCCTTTTGTTTGACAACTTTAGGCTTGGTTGGAGTGCTTTTTTGTGAAGATTTGTCAGAGGTTTTGGTGTTGGGAGTTTTTTGACTGGTTTTGCTTATAAGGTCATATTCTCTTTGAGACTCTATGATTACATTTTCCATGTCTTGATAATAACTTTCATCATCATCTCTTTTGTCCTCATAAGGTGTGTATAGACCTTGTTTTCTATCATAATGGACTTCAAAGTCATCATTATCTACCCCCAGCATGTTGATATCATCTTCCTCTGTTATCTCATCTGTTTCTTCAACCTCACTTACATAGTTTTGATGAAAGGGAGGAGTGATCTATTGATCATCTTCCCTAGGTCTGTTTGGAGGTTGGTTCCTTCTAAAATTCTGATTATGGTTCTGGTTCATGTTTTGAGGAGCATTTTGGTTTTGACTGGCTTGTGCTCTCTCAAGGATGCTCATTTTCTTCATCATCTCCTCCATCATTCTCTCCATCTTTGAGTTGGAAGTAGAGGGTGTAGATTCCTCTCTAAAGGACACTCTCTTTTCATTTTTCATTCTTGCTCTCTTCTCCATCAAGTTGACTTCCATAGCAAGAGCACCTTTTTGCATCTCTTCACGAGTTGCAGGATCTCTCTCTCTCAGCCATCTCAGGGTCAAACCCTTCAGAAAATTTGTTTAAAGCTGAGCCTTGTGGAGGTTTTAGATATAGGGAAAGTGCATTATATACACTTTTAAATCTGGTACAATAAGCTTGTACACTTTCCCTTGTGTTTCTATGGAGGTTCTTGTAATCAGAAAGGACTTGCAGAGGGTTCTTCTTTACTTCCCATTTTTTTAAGAATGTCTGATGGAAGGCTTGGAGATCATTGATACTATGGGGGGTTAAGCCTTTAAACCATTTTCTTACTTCTCCCCCCAAACTCTGAGAAAATAATCAAAGCTTGACAGAATCATCATCAATTTCATTTCTGTCGAAGTAGTCATTCATCTTATCCACATGTTGTGATGCAGTAGTAGCATTACTAGCATCATATAATGGAATTTTGGACTGATAGTCCTGCGGAAGATTGACCAATGGTATAGGAAGGACTAAGGGAGCATACCATGCTGCCATGATATGTGGTGGAGGCAGATTTACAAGAGGGGGATTAAGAAAAGGAAAAGTGGGTTGAAGTGGAGTGGTTTGGACAGTGACTGGAGGATGAAGGGATGTGGATGGAGCAATATTAGATTGTTGAGCTGATCTTGGATGAGAGACACCTAAATTGTGAAGGAAATGTAAATCAGGAGGTGTTGTTTCTCTACTACCAGGATGTTCACTTGTTTCAGGGGATGAAAGTGAAGACTCAGGATCTAGCTGAATTATATCATCAAATGACCTAGTTCTAAAGGGATTTACTAAGTCAACTTGTGATTGTTGTAGAGCTGAAATATTTTTAGGAACTGAATTAGCTCTCAAGGGTGATCTGAAAACAGTTTTAATCCTAGGGGACTTCCTAAGGATACTCTCTAGGTTATCAACTATCTCAGGTGGATCAGGGTTAGGATAGGCTCTAGTGTGAATCTTTCTAGGAGCCACTATGTTGTGTTTTTCAGACCCAAATAAACAAGAAAATTTCAACCAAGGATAACAGTCTTTAAAAGGTCAACTAATCTGTTTCCACAAATTTTAATCCTACAGTCCTCTAACTGAGTTTGAATGATATTATAATGATAAGGGTTCTTCCCAGTGGAGTCTTAAGGTATGTTCAGGATTGTGGAGTCGCAAAGTGGAAGTTTTTAGCTCCTAAGGAGGTAAAAGGTTTTATGGTCCACCACCATGTTTATTGGATACCATTCTGAAATATTTTTGGGTTTTCTAAGTTATTTTTCAATCCTATTGGTTGTTAAGAGTGTCCTAAATCTGTTTCAAAACTTAGCTGCGATTATGAGACAAAGACAATATACTCTTATGGCTAAGCCAACTGATATTTCAAGGTTAGACAAACTCTTATGAGAATCCTAGGTTTTGCCTAGTTTGTCACTGATTCAAACAAGCTTCATCATGATTACCATTTCTTAGTAGTGCTTGAAAAGGCTGCTTCTTACTCACTAAACAATGTTTGTATGAAATTTTAAGGGGAACCAGATATTTTGGGTTCGTTCCCCAGTGGAGTCGCCAGAAATGTTAGGAATCTGTAATTAGTAAGATTGGCAAAGTCCAATCACAGAAACAACATTATTTCAACCACTTTTGGATTCTAGGATCTAGCCCTCCTGAATCTGGAGAGGGATCTCTCCAATAAGTGAAAATATTGGATTTGTATTTGAAAGTTTATGGTAAGGATGTTAGGCTAGTTATGAAGGCCAAGGGTTTTGTTTTGTTTTTGGATGGTTGAGCATGATTATTGTTTGAGGTGGAAAGTTCTAAGTGAAAAGAGTTTCAAAGGTGTGAAGTTGCAAGCAATCAGAACAAGCTTTGGCCAAAAAGATGGATAATTGCAGGTTTTAGTCCATTGGGCTATGGAGTCATTATAGGGTTTAATTGAAATAGCAAGGGGCAAGAGTGGTCCATGGGGAAAGTCATCTGTGTCTAAGGATATCTTTGAAGTTGGATTTATGGAATGAAATGAAACAATAAGAAGGGGAATTTAACAGATGAAGAACAAATAGTAGCCTAAGATCAGACAAGTACTTCTAAACTAGCCTGCTTTTGAAATACACTTAAGAAAGACATAAAATTAATCTAAGATCAGGTAAGTACTTCTAAACTAGCCTGCTTTTGATGCACTTTCAATAGAAAAACATTTTAAAACAAAGGGAAACTTGAAGGAAACCGTTGGAGAAGAAACTAGCGGGCCAGGCTCACCACAAATCCTCTCCTAGCTCTGCTCTACTTGGTAACTTTCAAGACAAACACAAAGATAACAAAGAATGGCCTAAGATCTGGTAAGTGCTTCAACACTAGCCAGCTTTCAACAAATTCCAAGGGAAACATTCAGACAGTATTTGGGGATAAAACTAGGACCAGGGCACACCATATATTCCTTAGTTCATCTCTACTTAACATATACTAAAAATAAAATTTAAGAATAACAATTAGCTAAGGCAATAGGATGAGGGAACGTCAGCATTCCTATGCTTAGAAGTGAATTCAATCATTCCTAAATAACACGAATTGGAAGAAAAAATGTAGATAAAGATTTTCAGTCAGAGAAGGGTGCTGATATACAGTAGGTCTTAACTCTATGCATGCTATTCTTTATAAGAGAAGATGGACAAAGTGAAAACAGAAACAAAATAACAAGTTACAATGAGAAAAACATCACCGTCGACATAGACCAGGATCCCATAAATCAGCTTGTATTGATGCTTCAAACTAGTTACAGCTTTAAGTCCAATGCTTTAGTTTAGAAATCATCTACACTTCCCAGACTAACTTATCTATCACAAACAGAGCCTCAAGAGCCAGTGAACACTATTTACAAGTAGGAGTTTCAAGCTCAAATATATTTCAAAATTCAGCAACCAGCCTATTCCTCATCTTCTCCAGTAGTATTTATAGAAGAATGAGGAGGTGAGATCTGATAGAAGATCTCCGAGGGAAATTAATACAGACTAATGACTTCTCGTCCTTTAAGGGGCTCAATGGAGAAGCGTACAGGTATTCTTACTGTATTAATTGATTTACATTTAAGATTAAGCTTGGTGGGAGCTTTTGTTGACTTTTAAGGCTCTGTGTCATGTAATAGTAACTCTGCTGATATTTTGTCATTAAGTTTATTTTCATAATTAACTCTTTGGCTGCACTGAGGAAAATGTTTCTTTTGATCAATAACTTCGGCCTGTGTTTGAATGCTTTGAGGCACAGGTGGCTTTGTGGTAGCCGGGAGGAATCAATTTGCCTCTGATGTGGCAGTGGAGGCTTTTCTGTCTGATAAAACACTTATTATTTTCTTTTAACTGTGTCTTAATTGGGAGGATTAGGCTTTTGATAATCAATCTTAGCCGTAATCCCCCACAGACCCATCTACACTCTCTTGTTCTGGTATGTTTTGTTTTCGACACTGATACTCTTTATTTGTGATTTATTTATTATGCCTGGTTGATGTGCAGTGCTGCGCAGGGCTTGTGAGGCATCAATGCCCATGAAGCATTGACGAGATGTGGAAATCGAACCCATGGATGGCCTCCTTTTAATGAATCGAAGGCATGAGAATCGACACTCCCAACCTTCGGCTTTTTCTTTAGTATAATGGAAAGACTATTTAATCACCCTTTATCAAATAATATACCTCGGACTTCAAAACTCTCGATAAAACCAAGCTGCATAAACCATTTCGGGTCACAAAAGGAGCCCGCTGACGTCAGGGTGTTTGTGACCCAAAATTTTTATGAAATCCTCCCTATAAAGCTTATCGGGTCTGTTTTGGGGCCTACTGACGTCAGGGTGTTTGTGACCTGAAATTTTTATGAAATCTACCTTATAAAGCTTATCGGGTCCGTTTTTCACGACTATGCGAGCAACCAAACAAGACCCACTCCAATCAGTTGATGCCGCGTGTGTGCTGACGTGTATGATGACTAGGTGTTGGGGACCACCAGTTCTGTGGGACTGCTAACTGCTGTCATGGCCGTGGGGACCAAGGCGATTGATTGTGGGCCATGGATCATGCCATACCTTAGTTTATCCCCCGAGCTCCTTTGAGTGCAATCACCGTTCGATGAGCTAGCCTCAGATCGGACGGCGTACATCAATATCGCGATGTGCCCACAGTCGATATTTAACGCGTGATGAGGGAGCGTTGAGGCGGTATTGTCTCGTCGACGTGGCGGATTTTCACAAGATCGCTTGCTATTGAGTGGTTTCCTTTCCATACCAAAAGCGGTGCAATCAAAACTGCTTCCGACTTTTGAACAGTAAGTGATCGTAGGTTAAACTGGGGTTAACACCCTGCTTCCTATTCACTTCGGTCCATTGAACTCTAGGTTCAAACCTCAGAATTGTGGCTCCATTAACTCATTCCCTATTTATTTCTTCTATAAGCGGGTTTCTTCCTTTGGACAAGGTTCGCAGCTCCTACGGGCAACAACATTACAGTACCATACTAGAGCACTATCGATCCTTCCAGTGATCGATAGCCGATCATGATGTATAAAATCTAAATCGTAAAACAGAATTTCATTCAAACTCCTGCACAATACAAAACTATATTACAAAATCCTTCGTTATTTGGTTTTACTACTTCAGAGGGTGTGGGGAGGAGCGTGGCCGTTGGATGGCATCAACCAATGGTTAGAGGAGTTTTATGGAGGAAAAGGGGAGCAAAATGGAGGTTAGATTTTCAAGTGAAGAAAAGGAAAAAAGGTGATTTTGCAGCAGTTTCTTCTCATGAAATCAACAAAATTCCAGAGTGTAACATGGGCACAGTAGGGAAGATTTTGGACAAAAGCATGAGGCCTTCAAGAGTGTTCAAGAGATAACACTTTTTTGCGATAAAATTTGTTCCTTGAAGGCTCCAAAAAATGATTTAGCCACCTTTTGGTATAACAAGTTTCATAGGTGGCTAACACGTCCAAGGGTCACCGGTCCCTTAGATGTTTTAGGTTTAGAAGGAAGAATTTTTTCCTTATTAGGTTTCTTAGTCATTCATACAAAAATACAACCATTCATTCCTATCTTAAACTCCCATGCAATTCCACTAGAAAGCAGGCGGATGAGCGAGCATGTTAGTCGTTCATTATGCAGGTTCTTACCTTCCATTTTTAATACCCAATTCTTCCACAGCAGAAAAAATAAAATAAAATAAAATAAAAAATATAAAAAATAAAAAATCATATATTACTATTTACAAAGTGGCAACACGCTCCCCGACAACGGTAGCAAAATGTTGGGTGCTAAGAGGTGTCTTTAAAAACTCCTAATTGCCTCACATTAATTATCAACCAGGGTAAGTCCTTTTATCTCAAGCGTGTACACAATATGTGCAAGCTATTCATATAAAGAGTAACAGTAAAACCAATCCTTGAATATAGATGCAATCATAAATCTGAAGCTTTGAAGAAAGTAATTCATCTATGCATTATAATCCAAAACTGTGATTCATTCTTTAATTCAAATAATTCAATCAACCAAGAGCACTGAAGCATTAACTGAGCTCTTTCAGCTGGATCTAAACCATTGAACAGAAGGAAAGTAATAGAAATAACAATCTATACTTTAAATAATCAAAACCAATTCTTTTAACAAACAACTAATAAATTGGAAATGCGCACGCAGAGGAACAAATACAGAAATCTAAATCATCAAAAGCAATTCATTGTAAAGCAGAAAATCATAATATACTTGCAGTAAATGGAAAGGTATAGCACAAAGAATAGCAGCGAAATTCACCAGAGACCGGGCCCTTAGCTGCCAACGAACATTTCTTAGTTACTCCAGAACAATCGAATGAATAGCAACACAAACTATGTATTAATCATCGCAATCATTATAATACAAATCTGTCATTTAGAACTACATTTTGTTCATTACAAATGATGCGTAAATGAAAGATACATGACACAATACATGATACAGTCTGATTTACATTCTCCGCTTTCTCCTATGTCATCATATCATCTCCCCGTCTTCGTATTCTTCTCATTATTTTATAGCTAAAGAAAAGGCAAATGCAATCCCTCAATATCAGGGGATCTTGAGAGATTCGCAACAGATTACTATTTTGAACAGTTGATCGTTCTCTCTGATTCGTTTCCTGATTTGGCCGCGCCTTCTTTTCCCTTGGTTAGATCCTGTTGTTCCTTTTTAGGAACAACTATTTTTTTATCTGTTATTTTCATCATAAAAGAAATGGGAATTAGTTTGGACGGTTAAACCATATCAATACTATTTCATTCATTTTTTATCAAAATCCATTCATCATATTATTATATTATAGCACAAAAATGGATGAAGAAGAGGAAAAAGGACAGTATTTGAGAGTAAATACATACCTATTGCAAGGCTCAACATACTCCCCTGCTTACCTTTTTTCATGTCCTCATGAAAAATGAATAATTTTGATGCAAAGAAGTTAAAGAGTAGGCTGGAGAAGGTTTGTCTATAATAGGCCTGAGACCATGATGTCGTGCCAAGTGTGCAAAGGCTGCTGCTTATTTTCCTTCCGGTAACTCATAGTCAGGATGATATCCTTCAGGAGGATACCAAATAATGGGGCATCTATAGCGACATCCCACCCAAAAAGGTCCTCCTCTTAAGATAAAGTTTTCGTATGGGATTAACCGTCTCGCAGCAGCTTTGAAATTTCCATAATTAAATGGTTCTCTATCTTTAACACTGTTGCTTGAAACCATCCATCTAATTTTGGATGCAACCAGGGATCTTTCTTGAATGGAGAGGAAATATGTTGTTCCTTCTAGCACAAGTTCCTTATGTATGGGCCCTAAACTCTTAGTCACACCCTCTTGTGTCATCAGTGATTTATGCTTAGCAAACACTTGCAGAGGGTGAGTAGGTTCACTTCTTACCCAAAGATCCAAGATGTGTTCCTATCTTTGGAACAAATTATAAGCCTTCAACCACTTGAGTTGGTTGACTGCAAAAGAAATAAAAGCCTGAAATTGAACATCTCCAATAAAAGGGCTAGGATTCACATCCACTTTTTTATCTAATATGAAATTATGTAAATAAAATTCACAAAGAAGCATTTGGACCTTTACTCCATGCATCTTACAGCAATTTATAAAATCTAATTCCATCGTCTTCAGCTCAATTGGCTTGGCGGCTCTAACAGCTTTGATTTTTAACAATAAATATTGTTCTAATAAAAACAAGGCATAGTTCGTAGCAGGAGATCGACAAGTCAAGATATCCGAATATAATAAACAAATGGTGTCCAATTTATTCCTAACTCTGTTTAGCTTAGTTTTCATTCTATTCATTTTTTCTTCTTCCTGTCTAGCCTTATCAAAAGCCTCATTCTCTGCTAGAGCTAATCCTTTCAATTGTTTTTGTAATTCCTGATATTTTTGCAGGGAGACTGTCTGTTGTTGATGTTTTTCTAAAGCAAGCTAGGCTTGCGTTAATTCTTCCTAAAGCTTTAAAACAATAGGGTCCTTCTTTGACGAGGAATCATCAGATTTCTTCTCTGTTTGGGTGCCAATACTGTGAAAGAGTACCTTTTCAGTTTGTATTTTCTTATTGTGGGAGGAAAAACCCTTTGTTTGAACAGCTACATTCACCACGTTCTCATGCAAATCAATCTGGGTGGCAATTTTTCTAGTGGAAACAAGTTCTGTTTGAATTCCCACTGATTTATTTTCGCATTTTAGTGTTTGTGTTGCTATAGAAGTCACCTCAAGAGCGGTGCTCTGTGTTTTCCATTTTTTTATTTTTCGTCGTAACATTTTAACTGTCTTTTGGAGATTCCGGTGTTGTTGTCGCAACTTCTTAATTTTTGCTCTGGCTGCTAGGTTCTTTCGAGGAGCATCTGTTCCCCTAACAGGTTTATCAACTGTTTCTAAGGCTGCTTGTTGGCCCTCAGGGTTGTGTTCCAAAGGAACTGTATTTCCTGACTGATTGTCAGATTCGCGACCAATGTCTATATCTACAAACTTCTGTGGGTCCTCTTGGTTATATTCTTACAAAATTGTATCACCAAACTGGTTATCGGATTCCTATGCAATTTTTGTGTCTGCAGCCTCTTGTGATGGAGGAGTTTCTATGAGCCTGGAATTCTCCGGGGCTTGTGTTTCCAATGTGCTAGGGCCAAACGGTCTTCCAGGTTGCATGTATACATCGAGATTCGCTAAGACCTCGGATATTCCTGCCTCAAAATCTGGTCCAGCTTCAACTTCCAATTCATAATCTTGTTCTTGTTCTTGGTCTTGTTCTTTGGGCTCTGATTCTGGCTCAGCCTCTTCCTCAAGCTCTTATTCTTGTTCTGGTTCTAACTCGGCTTCTTCTTCTGGTTCTTCCTCTAAACCTATTGTCTCTTGTTCAGACTCTGGCTCTGATTCTTCTTCGGGCTCTTCCTCTGAACCAGGTGCTTCTTGTTCAGACTCAGAATGCCCTACCCTAACTAGGCTATATGTCTGCGCCGGTTGATTGCTTTCATCCCATAGATTTACAGACATTCTCTGGGCTGATTTGATTCTTATAGACCTCCTGCTTTTGTGAGGTTTGACCCTTGGACGGGCAATCCTTTTTCTTTTTGAGACAGGGTTTTGCTGACTTGCTTCTGCAATTGGGGGATATTGAATTACAGGGTTTTGTATGCTTTCTAGAGCCGTGATGAAAACGTCCCAAGTCAAGTCGTATTGGACTAGGCTATGACTATTGATACTTCTAATCAGTCCATGGGGACTTACCACTGTTTCAAGGTGCCTAGCCCGTCTTATTCTAGTAGCAGTATCATGCAATAAATAATTTAAAAGGGATGGAAAATTAACAGTAAGTTTTTTCTTTAGAACAGCTAGCAGTTTGAGTTGTCGTGGCCTTACCACATCATGGCATCCATCACAGGTAATGTATTTCTAGATGATGCTTGCTAATTACCTCCATGGTTCTACGAGAGAAGATGGGTGAAAGCCTTTGCCCTTTCTGACTAGTTGTTCACCTTCGTCTTTGAAGGTCTCCACCGCGTCTTGTATCGATACATGTTTTTGTGCCCATGTGGTGCCTTCTGCCGACAGCCCAGTTACGTTGGCTATTACAGCGTCTGTAACTGTAATCCTTCTACCTTTTACCATGGATTCCCTATTCTGCAAATTCTGTAGAAACTCAATAGCGATTTCCTCATTTGAGGGCTGAAACCTTGTAAGATAGGATATCCATCCTGCTCGAATCAGAATTTCTCTTGCTCTGTCAAAGACTTCTAATACTAATGGATCACGGCGCACTGTCTTACCACCCATAGTGTTCGAATTCTTCTTAATTTTGCAACGGATGAATGTAATGGGAAGATTCAGCAATGTTGAAAAGCACGACAATACTGAAAAGCACAGTAATACTGGAAAGCACAGCAATACTGAAAATAACAACAGTATTGAAAAGCACAACAGCACAGCGATACTTAGAGCAATAGAACAACAAGTTGTTGAAACAACTAAGTATAGCTGATGTTGTTAAATTTTCACATGCCGCATAATCATGGGATATCGTGTTAGTTAATGAAATAGTGACAGCACACGCATAATGGAAGTCCTCTCCCCCTCCGAAATGGGAGGTCGCCTTCGACTAACTAGACGGGAAATGGCTATTTCGGCGGCAGGATGTATGGATAAAGAGTACAACCATAAATGGGTCAGAGTACGTAGATGAATGACGAGACAATAAGAAATATGGATAGAGTAAAAGCATGGTGTATAATGATAATGAATGATAAGAGACAAGTTAACTAAGTTATTTTGACTTAGTTGGTTCACTTAATTCGATTTGATGGTCTAACTTGAGTCAAGTAAAATGTCTCCTACTTTTTAGGAGCCCTGGATGAGTTTATTTGAGTTGTAATTAATTAATTCAGTTTAACTTAGTTAAAGTTAGTTAAACTAGTTCCAACTATTGGAGGAAATAGTGGGAGGTCTAGTAGTGGGGTGTGTACTCAGTGATCAACCAATTAACTGATAAATTATCCATAAATAAATCATGGATGCATGAAATACGATTTACCCAATTGATATTAGAGTTCAAGGACAGTTTACTATCAGTTGTATAATCATCCAAATTGTACAGGTGGTGAATGCAGTCATAGGAAGGCCTATGATGGATTATGTAGTTATGGATTAGGAATTTCCCTAACTAATAGGGGTTGATTCCTTATTGAACAGTGCAAGGAAATAAGGACTTGGGTAGGCTTGTATCTAGTTAAGTATTGACCAAGACTAGCTTGTAGAGCATTGAGACATATAGAGATAGTGCAGAAGCTGCTCGGCCTTGAGAAAAACATTGTAATCTTCTCATATTTTCTGACTAATGAAATATACAGATAGCAAGGTTCTTAGTTGTGGCTTTCCCTAGGAAATCATTGTGTAATGTGTGATTGAATTCTTTCTCTTGTATGCTTTGTGATTTTGCGATCGTTTAATTGTTTCCGCTGATGAGTAGAGTAGATTCAAGTCTATTATTTTAGTAAATTACAATTAACAGTTTAAATCTACAAGGAATTTCTACAAAAATAAAGATTGTAATCTAGAAAAATTCAACCAACCACATATTTCAAGTAAAAATCACTAAAACCTATATGTATATTTATTTTTAAATACCAAATTAGAATTTTAGAGTAAAAATTGTGATAAAAAAAATTCAACCGACCATACACTATAACAAAAATATATGCATTCTAAATCATCCTAAATTTGTTCATAAAGTTTCATAACACTATAACTCCAATAAAAATAATAATACATTAATATATCAAATTAAATTTTATATTACACCATAAACCTAGCAATAAATCAATTCTCTAAACATGTCACTGGAATAAATGTCAATACAAACACACCGATGAACATATTATAACTAGGTCATTCGCCTAAAGTCTTATAGGCATATATTAGTACTAAATTTCATGAATATTCCATTATATTTTTTTCGATATAGATTTAATGACATTAATCGATTATAATGCAGTACATAGATGAGTTCAGAGCTTAGCTGTGAGTTAACGCACAAGATGGGAGTATGCTGCTAAATTTTTTTAATTTAAATTGTTAGTTGTATTTATAAACATTAATTTTATTTTATGGAATTAAGATTTAAATTTTAAAATTTTATAATAAACAATTATTTTTAAAAATTGGATATTTGATTGGATGTGTACATACATTTTTTAATTTGAAAAAAGAGTAGTTATTTCTACATTATTCTAGGTGATAGTTATTTCTACATTAGAAAATGAATTTGGTAATTATTTCTATATTAGAAAATGAATTTGGTTAAGATTAAAGTGTACATAAAAAAATAATCAATAAATATTAATAATTAATTATGTAACACATTAACAAGTTTTGAATATTGTTTAAAAATTGATGAACTAGTGTGATAATATCACGAAAGGTGGATAACTTTAATTACTTTATATACTTCATCTTTTTTTCAATCTAAAAGTTTGTTCTACACATATTTGAAATTAAAATGCTTATTGAAGGCTGTATGTTATTTAGTTTTTGAAATTAAAATGCTTATTGAAGGGTGTATGTTATTTAGTTTCTGTTGTACATGATTATGAAGAGTAACTTATTTTGTTTTGTTGATCTGATTTTTACATGATTTATGTTGGAATATGTAATTCCTACTAATCTTCAGTTGTGATTATCTATGTATAGAGTCTATTTCTATTCCATAGGTTAGCTAAAACTAAGTTCCTAGTTTGGTGTGAGGTTGAGATATTCTCTCAACCAACTTATTGTGCATCCAAGATATCTTCCCTATCTTGAGATAATTCCTCATGTATATATGTAACTTTATTTGATTAATAGAATACAGTTTTGCATAGTGACATTTTATCTTGGTATCAGAGCCCGTGAGGGTTCTTGGCCCCTCCTAGGCCAAGGTAAATAAAATAGTGTATTTGTATTGTTTTAATTCTTCAGAACGTCTTTGTGAAGCGTGTTGCTACGTGGAGAAGAGAGCAGCTTAGTGTAACTTGCTGCCTACCTCGTGCTGCATAGATTTGCGTGTGTGGCATTGTGTGAGCACAACAACATGCAGAGGGAGTAGTTGCGTACTCTGGATCGTTGGGAATATTATGTGTTCTGGAGCTGCGTGGATCATGGTGGATCCGTGTGTGATCGAGTCCTTGTTTTTGCTGGTCAGAGGGGTGGTTACCTGTTGCTGCAGGTCAAGTGAAGATCGTGATCGAATAGAGAAGAGAGCGGCATAACCTGCTGTTGGATCGAGCGTTGGTGGATCCGTGGGTGGATCTGCAGACTGAATCACTTTGAGGTCCAAGGAGTCCTTCGTATGTCCAGGGTGCTGGATCACTCACAGTCAAAGTGGATGAACATGGACGTGAATTTGTGTGTGGAGCCACAGAGCCGGTGATGCTGATTTTGAGAGTGAGATTTTGTGGATCGAATTCCCTTGAGAACCACCACCCATGAAGGGGATCTTGGCTATGAAGGCTGATTCCTGCTCAGAGGCCTTGAGAAGATCGATTGTTGTGTGGATTGATAGAGAATGGATTGTTGCGTGGTCATCGATTGCTAAAGTGTGTTGCAGATTGAGTCAAATCTGAGTGGAGAAGCATTGTTTGAGTTGGATTAAGGGTTCTGTTTCGTGGATTCAGCAGTTTGGTGCAGTGAGCATTCAACATTATAATCTATGCCAACAGAAATAAATAGTCCGTTGAGTATTTTGTTTGTTTTCCATATTTGTAGTTGTTACGTGACTACATATCAAAGCGTGGTTGTTGAGGCTCCTTGATGTGAGTCTGCTGATCTGCGTGGGCATTTGACTTGAGAACAGTGATATGTGGCATTGAAGAGGAGTATAGCCTGTAATTTCCACCATATATGAGTCGATGTGGTGCGCCTCTGTTAACGTTGGTGTTCCTCCTAGGATTCAACAAATGTTTGAATCGGGCTATGGAGAAACATGGTGATGGTGCCTTCGCATGGGAGGCTGAGTTTTTTATTTGAACCTCACGTTAAGCAGTTGTGGGGCAAATCCATTGTTGCAGACCGCTCTCCTTGGATTCCCATTGATTTGTTGAAGACTGTTATCGTTGGATTCCCATTGGAGATATCATGGCATCGTGACCGAAGTGGCAAAGACTGGAAAGACTTGCGGATCTGTTGGAGTGGTGAGCGATTTGACACTAGTGTGCCCAGTGATCAAATTTTCTCGTGTGTTAATTTGTTAATTGATCTGATCTGTGGTGAATCGCTGAAGCATGGTGATCCCATCATGAAGCGTGGTGGATGCCATCATTGTGGTGTGCAACAGATTGCCTCCGTGCATAGTGTATTGCTGGGGCCAGTGGTGTTTGTTCGGAAGCCGAAACCCGTGGTGAACAATGGATTCTATTTGGAGTGTTGCACATTGTTTAGTGTGGTTGCTGGGATCTCAGGGTTGTTGTGTTCAGAAGAGGGCACAGATCTGGTGGTGCCCCAACAGACAGTAGTGCGTCGGAGCCCAATGTGACCGGTGCGGCAACGCAACAACCAAAATAGCGAAGCATCTGAGGAATCCCTTTATGAAGCAACTGGGGCAGATGTCAGAGAAGTTTCTTATGTTGTTGGTAAGGATTCGCGAATTGGTCCGAAATTCTTGAATGCTAGTGTTGGTTTTGGTGGGTCTTGTTTTCAAAAGGATATTCTGAACCTGATTTACATTTGTGAGTGCAATGGACTTATAGTAGTTTCAAACTACTGGAAAGACTCATTAAGATCAATGACTATCAGAATTCAAGGTTTGTAAACTGTGTGGTTTCTTCGATGGTCAACACAGTATTAGGAAATAAAAATTGATGTATGCAAGGGAATTCTTGGAGACAAAGCGAATATCAACAATTATGACCCACAAGTAACAGAGGATCAAATTCAGAGGGACTTCTCCATGAACAAATTTTATTGGGACCATCCTCCTCATTTGCAACCTATGATCCCTTCTATTAGCAAGAAATTAAATGTGGTTTGGGATGCTTATGAAGCAACCAAAGATGCTCATGGAGTGTGCATTTTAACAGAGTGGGATGAGTTCAAGACTTTGGTGGAAGTAAATCTTTGATTAGCTTTGCCAGCCACAAATTGGGAATTAGAGAGATCCAGGAAGGCCGATTTTTTCTCAGAGCCTGAGAGAAGGGCCTATTTGTAGCTCGAGAATTCGATTGAGGCCGATTTGAATTTGAGGCTTGAATCTGAGGCTTCGAACATGTTTTGCTACATCATTGAGATCGCACAGCTAATATAGTGGTTCTGTCACACGGATCTCAATGGTTGACGGGAAACTTTCGGTGGATCGAGTGAAGGCGTCGTGAATTTCTATAAGCGGCGTGGTGTAGTGGCTTGGATGGAGAATTGTTTTGGTGATCCATTTTCGAGCAACGATTGCAGAATCAATGACTGGGTGCGGTGCAATTACAAAGGAGCATAGTTTATTAGTGTTGCACAGTGGATTGTAGCATATCATCATTGGAGGTGCGTAAAAGAGGTGATTTGGTTCATATTTTTTGAGATAGATTAATAGGTATGGCCAACTTATTGGAGCTCTGACAATACATGGATTGAATTTATTGAGTCCTTGGAATTTAGAATGTATTGAATCATTGAGCCTAGCTAACTCAATGGAGTGGTTTTTGTTAGAATTAGCTACTATAACAAATCACGCAGGTGAATCCAAGACAATAATTAAATGAGAAAAAAAAAAGAGGATGCAAAGATACTCTGTGGTGGATAGTAAGACTGAAGTGCAGCAAATATTAATTTTGTGCAACAGCCCAACAACGACACTGAAAATTAAAGGATGATGAAAATATAGCTGAAATTTTGTGTGAATTAGTGTGGGTTTGTGGGATAGACACACTAGCATGTTGTATTATGAGTCACACATTTGTAAGCAAGTCTAGGATGTTTTTGTAGTGGTATTTGTAAATTATGTACCTGGGAACTCCAAGAGTTGGAGTTGTGTTGTAAGCCTTGTAAGGCATGTGTATCCCCGTAAAAGTTCATGGTAATCTCAAAACCACTTTGTAATTATAGGTTCGTGGTCAGCCAGAAACCATTTTTTGCAGTGTCGGTTTGTGGTCAGCCATAAACTACGTGTAGCAGTGAAGTGGACTGGAAACAGGTCCGTGCCAGTGTTTGTCCACCGATGAAGAAATCTGGTGAAAGGTCGCTGATGAAGAGGATTGGTGAAAGGTCGCCGATGAAGGGATCCGGTAAAAGTTTGCCGAAGAGCTCTAAGACAGATCTACTGCCGGTGAGAGTTCACCGATGAAGGCAGAGTCTGCAGAAGCCAGAATCTCTTGGTTCAGGTTACGGGTCATCCGATAAAACCCATGTTGGAGGGGGATTTGTAGATACAGGTACATGTATGCAGTGATAATGGTTGATAGAACCATGTATGCGAAGGACATCCTACGAAACTAGCGGTTGCAGCGGTTAGTACCCATGCATTCGGGTGGATGGTTGCTCCTTTATATGGACATCGTCGACATATCCTTTTCTTATGTTTGACCACAACTAGACTTTGCAGACCAGCATGCTAAAGTAAAAAATGAAGATGCCAAAGACTCAAAGTACAAAGCCAAAGTAGTGGTGTGTTCTAGCACATGAATGATGTAGTCAAAGTTTGTTTATGTTTGTAGAATAGACTCATGACCATGGTAGAGTATGAGTCACAATTTGTAATTAGAGAAAATCTACATGTCATTTATTGTTTGTACATGTTGTAATACCTAGAGAGGCATGCATACCCCTTTATTATGTGTTTCCTCTGTTAGAGAGTTTTAACACCTTGGAAGAGTGTGTCATGTAGGATGGATACACTTGGGTGGGCCATATTGGTTTTAGACTCCATGAGGTGAAATTTTATATCTAGGAGGAGTTCATCGAGAGGTTGGATGAACCACGTATGTGAAGGACTTCCTAGTAGACTAGCGGTTGCAGCGGTTGGGAACCCATGCATTTCGGTAGATGGTTGTTCCTTTATATGGACATCAACAATAGCATGAACAAGCTACAAAATAGGACGAGTCGTAGATTTTGCAGATGGATATTGAGACAAGTAGTCATTAAGGGGGAGCGTTGGAATATGTAATTCCTACTTGTCTTCAGTTGTGATTATCTATGTATAGAGTCTGTTCCTATTCCATAGGTTAGCTAAAACTAAGTTCCTAGTTTGGTGTGAGGTTGAGATATTCTCTCAACCAACTTATTGTGCGTCCAAGATAACTTCCCTATCTTGAGACAATTCCTCATGTATATATGTAACTTTATTTGATTAATAGAATACAGTTTTGCATAGTGACATTTTATCTATTTATAGTTGTTTTTTTATGTATTTTATTTTAAATTTTTTAAATTTAATTAATGTAAATAATTAGATATATTTATAAACATAAACTTTATTTTATAGAGTTAAGATTTAAAAAGGTTACAATTTTAAATAAATTATTATTTAAAAAAAATGGATAGTTAATTGGGATGTTCACCAACATTTTTAATTTGGGAAAAAATTCATTAGAAAATGAGCTTGGTAAAGACTAAAGGATACATAAAATTAATCAATTAATTAATGGTAGGGCATGAACAATGTTTAAAGCAAATATAAAATTTTGAATATTATTTAATATCCAGAAAAGTAGATAACTTTGATTACTTTATTGCTTTCCAATCCAAAAGTTTTTTCTACAATTATTTGAAATTAAAATATTTATTGAAAGGTGTTTATTATTTAGTTTTCTTCTATGTAATGATGAAAAGTAACTTTCCCTCCTAGGAGGCAGTCCCAAACCTGTCTTATTTTGAAAGCTTCTATGGCTGGGATAGGCTAAACACCTGGGATAGGCTAAACACCGCTTACGATCTCAGCCTAATGCCTATGTAAAGTTTATTTTTTGATCTAATATAGCTTAGCCTAACTTACACAAAAAAATAATGAAAAGTAACTTATTTTCCTATATTGCTTTGATTTCCATGATTTATAGTTGTTTTTTTAATACATTTTATAGTAAATTTTTTTTTTTTAATTTAAATAATTACACCGAAGGTGTTTCCCTTTCGAAAATGGTCAAGCTAGGAATTGTCTACCTTTTTCATCTCCATTTGACATTTGTACGTATGTTGTTTTGACATGGGGCAACTTTAACTTAAGAAAAAAAACCAATTACACATCTTATTGTAAAATAGACCATTTTGCTAAGTAAAATTTTCTTATATATAAATGAATGCTTATTTATAATGAGGAACTTATCATAGAGGAACTTATTAGAATTGGAATAAATTCAAATCCCTAGGAAATTGGTGGGTGCGGAGCCACGTAAAACAAATCTAATTTTTTAAATTTATTAAAAGTAATGAACCATTTTGCTAAATAATGTTTTCTTATATATAAATGAATGGTATAAATAATAATGAGGCTCAAGGTGTTTCCCTTTTGAAAATGGTTAGGCTAGGAATTCTCTACACTTGGATTTTGTAAACTACACCACATAAATTTGCAATTCCAACAAATCTTTGCCAGGCAAAATTTAAATTTAAATTTAAATTTAAAACTGGAGTTAATGGCTCCAAATTAATTTAATTTTTTTAAAAGGAGATAGATAAAATTCTAAAACAAACCCCCTTATTTATTTCGATTGTAGAATATCCTAGAATCTGAAGGTCACTCGAGTTAAAGACACTCTTTATCTAATCTCATTGTCAACACACACTGAATTTAGTCATTTCCTCTATGCAGTTACATTTTTTGTGCACCGGCCCACGAGGACCTATGGTAATGTTTCTCATCATTACTTTGCATGTTATAGCTTGGATATAATATGTATATAAGATAAATGAGAATGTATTTGGGCTTAATCACATCATTAGGATTTGGTCGACGTTTCGAACCAACTAATGTGGTTCATCGCCAGGACAAAGGTGAAAAAATCAATCAATCCTAAAGAATAAATAGCAAGGATGCATGCGGGTACAGGGTTGGCCGTTATGAATTAGTTATTGAATTGATTAAATTAATATTTAGTTATAAACTATATGTTATTACAACAACTATTTTAACTAAATATTAATTTAATCAATTGAATAACTAATTCCTAACGGGTAACCATGGACCTTGATGCATCCTTGCTATTTATTCATTAGGATTGATTGATTTTTTCACTTTTGTTCCAAGGATGACCCATATTCGTTGCTTCGAAATGTCAACCAAATCCTAATGATGTGATTAATCTGAAAGACATTCTCATTTACAATATGGATCACAAAAGTCTAAGATCTAACATGTATATAATATTTTGACATAGTGGTATGATTGGAAAAAAATGATTTAGCCAGGTGGTTCAAGCAACCTCTGACAGACTATTTCAAGCCTGAACACATTTACTCCCCTCCATCCTCCACCCTTTAGGTTGTTATCTTTTCTTTGTTGCAACATTTTTGCAGTAACATCATAGGCATGTTCAATTCCTTCGATGTATCTTTGCACATTTAGAGGCAATTTCTTGTTAGATTTATTTATAAACATAAACTTTATTTTCTAGAATTAAGATTTAAAAAAGTTATTTTTTCAAATCAATTTTTATTTTATAAATTTTGATTATCGAATTGGTTGTTTACACACATTTTTGAATTTGGGAAACAGAGTCAATGCATATTGCTCTAAATGATAATTATTTCTACATTAGAAAATGAGTTTGGGTAAGATTAAATTGTGCACAAAATTAATTAATGAATATATGTGATGGTCCCAATTGTTGGTTTGACAACTGAGTTATGATAAGTTTTCCCAATATATATATATATATATATATATATATATATATATATATATATATATATATAACCAATGTAAATCCATCTTAACTCCAGATCTATCAAGCACCGAGAGATCAAATTTGTCAAGGTGCAAACATTTCCTCAAATTTTACACTAGGAAAAAATGTTTACACCTATATATATATATATATATATATATAACCAGCGTAAATCCATCTTAAATTTAGATCTATCAAGCACTGAGATATCAAATTTGTCAAGGTGCAAACATTTTCTCAAATTTTACACTAAAAAAAAGATTTACACTTTGATAGATTTGATCCCTCTAAACACTTGATAAATCCATAATTAAAATAAATCTACCATAATATATTTAAATAGACTTTAACTCTAATATCAGATATATAATTTAGGTTTATCCCATCATTTTTGTTAGCTTTTCAAAAAGCAACTTAATTTATATTAAATGAGAGGTGGTCATTCTACCTGTTTAAAAGTAATGTTTCATATTTAAAAAATGAATAACAATGTTAATTAGGTCGTGATTTCAATGATAAAGATATTATGAGGAGTCCATAAGAATCCATAATAATATATTATGAGGAAATTCCAAAGTCCGAGTCAAGGGAACAAGGTTCTCACCTGCATGCTTTGTCCAAAGGGACATACTCTCGAGGCTTCCTCCCACCTCCAATGCCATTGGTTTGCTATTGTAAAAACTCCATTGTAATACTTGGGAAATCTCTTTAATGATTCCCTATATCGCCTCCTATTCATATTAAAATCTCTTTCATATTAAGACCATTTCAAATCCAATGCTCAAAAATTAAAAATATTTGAGATCTCCCTCTTAAAATTGCCAACATGTCTGAGCAACCAGATTTGCTCCAATTGGTTGTATTTCATTATTTATTCCTTTCACATTTAAGTAAAGAGTAGAATCATTATATAAAAAGTGAAGATTTATGTCGTCCTCGTCCCCCGGCTGGAAAGCATATAGAGGAAGTCTCTTCATGACGAGGCATAAGATTAAACAACAAAATATTTTATTATTATCATTTTTTTACTCACATAAAAGCCATCACAGGTCTATATAAGAACCTTTTCAATTGGAGAATCAATATTTAAATTTAAAATTCTATATCCATGTGACTCTCTTCTCACCATATCACTATTTATAGACTATTTAATATATTATATATTCATTTACCTCTCTTTGTCAATGGAAGAGTACAAACCCCTTATTTTGTTTCAAATATTTATAAAATTAGGTGATAAATTATAAAATAAAATTAAAAATTAAAATATTAGTTTAAATGGAATATTTATACTAGTTTATAGATCATATCAATATCGAAGTCTTTTTTAGGTTTGGTGGGAAATTATACATTTAAGAATTGGTTTAAAAATAAAGTTTCATGAACATGGTAGATGAGCCTAGTCATAATCACGCTTGAAATGTAGAGGAGAGATTCTTTAAGTTAGAAGAGAAGTTGTTATAATTCTTATAACATCACCCTTATTATGGAAACTCTAGAGATCAAGTTTGGACTTTTGGGATATGTTGGTGACTCTAACTTATAAGTTGGATTGAATTAGAAATCAAAATATAATGAACATCTAGAAAAAATCTTTAAAAAAAAGTAAAAGCAAAAGCAACCAAGATCCAATGTCATTACTTCTTCAAAATTTATATTTAAATAAAAGAGAAAATGGACATTAAACCCTATAAATATGAGGTTGATGTTGTTGAGTCATTAATTGTAAAAGTTACGAATTTATTTCATTGTCCATAACATAAGAGAAAAGCAAAAGATTACATTTTCCCAACTACAATTAGAAGGTCATGCCCCAACCTAGCTGGAAAGCCACTTAGGCTTGATGGTTGATCCACCAATAACTAAGTGAGAAACATTTAAAACCATGATCATAGTAACTTGTTCTATTCTATTGGGTATGTGTTGGAATTATTGTCATTGATGTCAAAGGATTAATGTTGTCATTAATGTCATATTAAGGTGTTACAAGTATAATATAAAAATGGTGCATGTAAAAAAATAAAAAGTGAAATGGGAGTTTCAAACCCATGAATTTCAAAGCCCATGGTAATGGTTTTGGAAGCCCATGGTATGTGGAAAAGTGAAATAAAAAGAGAATAAATTATTCAATTAATTGAGCCCAATCTTGGGGGCTAAGATTCAAAAGGATTGAACGTTGAGAGAGGAGGATAGAAATCATATAAATCTCCCATAAAATTAATCAGAAGAACACTGATAAAACTGCGAGAACTAAATACATTTAAAAAATGAAAAGATAACGAGAACTAGAGAAGAAGGATTCCATTAAGAACCATGGCATGTAATGAGGCCAATTTTGGGACCTCTCCTTCCTGGCCTTCACTTTCTTCATTTTTTTTTTTTAATAATGTGTGTCGATTATAGAGTCAACTTTAATTAGGTTTGACTTTGTCAATTACATATGTATTAAGTTCCATTTTTACATAAAAATATGACTTATACATCCAAATTAGACTATAAGCCCCTCTAAGATTTAGATCGATCCTCCCCACTTAAAAAATGATGGCCCCCATCATTCACTCATGCTAGAAAAAGAGGGAACCCATTATGTCCAATATACCATCATAATTACAATATTTTGTGAGCTAATGAAGAGGAATTTTTTGTGTGGTTAACCGATAATCATCATGATTACAATATCCCAAGTGCCAATGATGATTTGTAAACTATTGTGGGTATTCCACTTGATAGTTCATCACATCAAATCTAATAAACTATACTTAAAATCCAAAATAAGCACTAGGGTCGTTTTCCTTAGACTTATGGATTTTTTAAGTTGTTGTTTTCATGCAAGCAATAGATAAAATGCAGAAAATAGAGAACCAACAAAAATATAATCACACAACCATAATAGCACAAGATCTGATCTGAGAAACCATTGTAGGACAAAACCCAGTTGGAAGGTGAGGTTACACTATTCTCTCTTTCTTTGAATGGAAATGGATGCAAGTATAAAGGAGTGAGACTTGTAGCCCATGGGTTGCTATAATACGAAAACCCTCTCCGTTTTCTCCCCCACTCTATCCACTCTAAGCTACTCTACATTATCTATTGAACTGAAATGCACTTGAATAGAATGAAACCCATTTTCCTCATATTGGCCCAGTTATAACAAAGCATGATAGCTTAATAGTGGTAAGTTTGACTCCTTCAACTAGTAGCTAAAGTTACATTGTTTATTCTTATAGTCTTCTTCCTCATGATCATGTGGCTAGCCATTTTTCCATGAATAACATGAATAATGGGGGTTGGTGTGGCATCCTCTCTAACCATGGTGGTCAAAATATGAAGATCAAATTTCGGGTGGCATCACTTTTTCATGCAGACTCCAATTGAGGTGATTCTTACATGGTTGGAAAGACATATATGTTTAAAATATCAGTAACAAGTGTGTGTCTAAGAGGTAAAATTTTACCACCAGAACATGCCATTTAATATATAAAACTACTTCCACAATGTTTCATATCCTAATTTTCCAAACTGGGACCTACCAGTAAAATTTGTCCTATGAGTTGATTCCTTCAATTTTTCCACTCTGAAAACATCAATATGGATGACAAATAATATAATGATCCAATCCATATCAAACGAAGAGAAAGGTTTTTATGGTTAACCCACAACCATGGGTTTGTGGATGGTACATAATCAAGTTGGAAATGGTAAGTTTGGAGAAAGGTTTCTGTGGTTTACCTGTAATCATAGGCGTGTGAATGACCAATAACCCTTTTTTTGGCAATGGACCTCTCATTGCAACCTTATTGATAACTTTTGTTACAAATGATGAAATCAAATTCTATCAAAGACCCATTTGAGGTATTGAATAGACCTTTCCAGTAATATAATATACATTCTATGTGATGATCTATGGAGTCAGAAAATCATTCTTGAAACTCAAGGTACATGTGGCCGCGCAATTTTACATACATGTGTGACTTCAATAATTGATATAGCTGAAATCAAGAAATGAAATAAAAATCCATAAAAAAAACTCATTTGAGATGATGGAAAATCCTTTAAAATGAGTGATCATGCACCGTCTAAAATTCTCTATATAGGTCATGGCACCTTCATAAAGTTAGTTGAAGATTTCCTCCCTACATTCCACCCATGATTATGCTTCTATGGTGGTCATGCCACTACAGGGAAGTTGAGAAATGGTTGGAATGAGGTCGTTGAAGCTTCTAGATGTTAGATACATATTTCTAAGATATGTCGTGGTTGTATGAATCTACAATAACAATGAATGCAAGAAAATCAAGTGAAAAGTGTCATAAAGGATGCCAAGGGTTTGTAGAGTAACACGAGTTGCTATAGAGGTCATGAAACCTCTATGGTCAGCATGAAAACTCTAAATAATTTTAAAATGTTTCAAATCAATGGATGTAGTGAATTCATGTAAGAATGCGCCTACAATGGTGAATGAATATCTGAGGGTAGAAAACCATGTAATTCTTATGGACCAACTACAATACTCATAGTATATGGCCCAACAAATGGACTCCAAAGGTGCTAAAAGAGATTGGACATTTCTTCAAACTTTGAAATTTAAGTAATATTCAAACCCTGGTTACCATTGATTCATAAACTTCCATGGATATTCCACTGGATAGTTTGTCACAACAGATGTGATAATTAAATATACTTAAAATCCAAGATCTACACTATTACAATTTTATTTCTATTTAGATTTATAGATTTGTAGATTAATGTTAATAGTGTATGCGTGTGAATTAAAATTATGCAGAAAATAGTGAACAAAAAAAGTTAAAGCAAACACACACATTTAACACAAGATATGACCTAGGAAACCCTTTCAAGAGAAAAACACAACTGGAAGGTGAGGTTGCTCTGGTCTCTTTCTGTGAAGAGAAAATGTATGCGAGTACAAAGAAGTATGGCATGTGGCATGTGGACTACTACAGGGCATAAATCCTCTTTCTGATCTCTATCTTCTATCCCTTTTGACTATTTTTCTTAGTTATGGAACAAATGTGCTCGAAATAATGGAACCCTTTTTTCCTCCTAGTGGCTCTGTTATAATACAACTTGATAGCCTACTAGAGGTTAGGTTTGAATATCTCAACTCTTAACTAGAGTTACAATATATATTCTTCTATAGTCTTCTACATCATAATCACATGGCTAGCCCCTTTTCCATGAATACTGGGGGTGGGTGTGGCATCCTCTCGAATTATGGTGGTGAGAACAAGAAGGTCAACTTCTAAGTGGCATAAATTCCGCGTAAAAATTTTGATTGGCGTGATTCTTACATTGTTGGAAAGGTACATATGTGTACAGTAGGAAAATAAGGTGTTTCACTAAAGTTATCACTTTTTACCCCCAAAAAACACCATTTGATTCCTCAAAATTCTTCCAAAAGGTTTTAGACCCCAATTTTCCAAACTAGGTCCTACCAGTAAAAATAGTATTGAGAGATGATTCCTCCACCTTTTTTCCACTCTGAAAGCATTGATATGGATGATAAAAATATAATGATCCAATTTGTATCACCCATGGATTGCTAACCCACTGTTATACAAATGATCTAGATCTTGGGGGCTAAGATCTAGAAGGCTAAATGCCAAAAGAGGATGAGAGAAAGCATACAAAGTTTCCATGAAAATTATCACAAGAACATTGATAAAAATCCAAGAACTAAATATATCACAAAAGTATGAAAAAAGGGAGATAATTGGAGAAGAAGGATTTCGTTAAGAAAAACCATTACATGCAATGAGACCAATTTTGGGACCTCTCCAGTCCCAACCTTCACTCTCTTCCTATTTCCTTCTTATAATATGTGTTGATGACAGATTAAACTTTAATTAGATTTGAATATTTTAATATCATATATATCAAGTTCTCTTTTTACATAAAAATATGACTTATACATTTGAATTTATAAAATAAGCCCCCTTAAAATTTAGATCATTAATGGTTGTCACACCCTTTTGAATTATCATGTCCCTTCATGAAGCATTATGATAAGTATAAAAAGAAAAAGTATTGAGAGAAAGTGTTTGGGTGAAAATTTAATATTCTTTTGAAGAAGTGGATGAGCAAATATTGAAAACAATTCCAAAAGTGGAGAATGTGAAATCAATTTAAGGTTAGTTTAGAATTTTCACTGTAACTTGTTTTCTTGTATGTAACTTCATACTATGAAATATTGAGGAAATTAAAGTGAGATATTTGGGTAAATGTGAAAAATAATTCATAAGTTGGTTTGATATACTTACTAATATATTCTCTGTGGAGGTTACACTTCCTAAATTTTATCGAAATCAGTTTCAAACAAGTCAGTTTGGAATTTTCGCTATAAATGATTTAATAGGGTGTTTCAAACCATGAAATTTGGAGGAGACAGAGGTAATATATCTAGGTATATGTGATCAAAATTTCAAACATTGGTTAGTTATAATTTCAAATATATGTTGAAAGTTAGGGTTTTTGAATGGTCTTGAAATCAATTTCAAACAAGTGAACCTAAAATTTTTGAGATAACTTTGTCACTAGGAATTTTCATATTCTGAAAATTTTATATATACAAGAATACATATAGAAGTAACTTAGATAAAAAAATTAGAGTTTGGTTCACTATAATTTCAAAGATATTCCTTGTGGAAATTGGGTTTTTGAACGGTTCTAAAATCAATTTCAAACAGGTTAGCTTGGCATTTTTTCTATAACTTTTTTTTTTGGAACTTTCAAAATGTAAATTTTTTAGAGATATAAGAAAACATACACAAGTAACTTATGTAAAAAATTTAGAATTAGTTTTGAAAAATTGGATATGTGGCATGTTTTTCAAGTTCATTCTTAGGAAGATGCCAAAAATAGTAAGCTTTGGGAGAGTTACCATAAATTTCATTTGGAGATTCAAATTTTGGCCAGGCTTGGTGAAGGAAAAAGTAGTGGGCTAACCTAGTAAAGGTAGAAACAATAAGAAGACCTGGTGAAGGTGGAAGTAGTAAGAAAAATTCGTGAAGATAATGTTAATGTTATCATCTTTTGAATAAGTTGTATGGAGTATAAAATAATTTTCATTGAGGGTTGTTTCTTGAACAAAGGGATTGGTGTCTCTTGCTAAGTTGGAGCGTAGAGGTGGGGATTGGTGTCTCTTTATAGGTTGGTGCTTAGTGGTGGGGATTGGTGTCTCTAGTACGTTAATGCCACCTGGGTTTATACTAGTGGGGATTGATGTCTCTAGTAGGTTGGTGCCTACAAATATTTGTAACACTAGGTTGATGCCTTCAAACAATTATAAAGAGAAGCTTTATAATGATTATCATTATAATTATTAACAAGATCTAACAATTATATATATATATATATATATATATATATATCTTAGCAATGTGAGATGTGTCATGAGGAAAATATTTTGATGCCTATGAATATTTGTAATGGTAGAGATTTGTATCTTGTTACACTAAAAAATGTCACCTTGACATTCTGCTGACTGTATGAGCTCATTAAACACTCATACATGGCTCCTTTGTAAGTCTTACAACCTTTGTTCCTCATTCCAAGCCTCAGAACTGGAAGAAAAACCCTAAAAATCTCTAAAACTCAGGGTACGCAGGTAACATGAGACCTTCTTGCATTTTTAGCTAGGGTACGCAGGTAATGTGAAGAGAAACTGCGTTCTAGAACGCATTTTCCCAGTGTAATGGCTGCGGTACCCCTGTAAAGTCAAAAAAGAGCGAAATTAAACTGAAAAAGTTGAATTTTGGTCAATTCTAGAAGGTTCTGGATGAGATTTTTTGGGGATGAGTACGCTTTAGTAAGGTGCATGTATCCCACACCTTAAGGAACTAATCCCTTGATGTGAGGAGCCTATCCCTTTGAAGGAGGGTTCTATCCCTTTTATGGTGGAATCCTAACCTCCTCATCTGCTCTATAAAAGGAGGCATTGGGTAGCCTCAAGGGGTTAAGTTTTTATGTTAAGGAAACTAATGGAGGATTGAAGAATATTTTGATGGGTAAAATATTTGAGTTGAAGTGCTGTTGAGATTTAGATTTCCTTCTGCTGAGCTTTTGAGAGGAAAGATCACATACCTCTTTTTGCTCCTGAAGGAAGAGTGCAAGACTTATCAAAGTAGAGGAGATTCCTGCTTCGGACCCCGGGAAGACCTTTCGAACATCAAGGCTAAGGTTGTAAGGTTATTCTGTATATTTTAAGATTAATACAATCAAGTTCTGTTTTTCTCAATAAGTTGTCGTTCGATTTTTTATTTCAATAAGCTGTCGTTTGATCGTTTATTTCATAGATTCCTTGATCACTATGATAGGTATGTTTTATAATTATTTGTTATACAGGTGCTATTGATATTTTCTTGTTTGTGATTGCAGATCAACGAAAGATGATACTTTCTTGTGACAAAAGGGCCCTTGTTGCGACGAAGGATTATTGATGTAACGGAAGCATTGCGATCGCAAATAAGCATTTGGATCTAAGGTAGGATCGACACCTTCATAGCATTTATTTGTAAAATGAATGTACTTAGAGAAAGACAAACTTAGTTGTTCGTTTGTTGCTAGATTGTCTTCTGACACTAGGGAGATCGGTCTTGTCCGCAAGAACGATTTATCTGGCCAACATATCTCTAGTAGTTTGGTGTCTACCAAGGTTTGTACTAGTGGGGATTGGTATCTCTAGTAGGTTGGTGCCTTAAAACAATTACAAGAAGAAGCTTTGTGGTTTTCACTTGAAAGGGTTTCCATGTAAACACTACAAGGAAAAGACCCTCTAGCGGATGTTTTTAAGGTACCCCTTATAAAAATACCCCAGACATCTGTTTCTAATGGAGGTTACTAGAGGAGGTTGGCGGGTGGACATTTTTGTGGATGTTTTTCATCTGGTGCGCTTATCATCCTAAACCGCACCGGTGTGTTCAAAAAGAGAAAGCACCGATGTGCACAAAACATTAGCACACTGGACACTGCGCGCTTCGTACACACCTGTCCAGTGCATCTTATTACTGTAGCGCACCAGTGCGTCATAAAACCCCGCGCAAAAACAGAAACTGCCCAGTGCGGTCTTAATAAATCGCACTGGTGCACCTATAAAACCCCACACACTGGAACAGGGTTAAACAAAAAAGAAATTACAGCCAAAAAACCGCATTTTTCACTTTTCTCAGTGCTCCAAAGCTCTCAAATACCAGTGCAATTTATCCTTGTCTGAGCTGCCCTGACATCAGTGCTCCTATTGCACCCATTGCAAGCACTGCTGTTGTGCATTGCCCACCAATCTCTAGCTTGAATTTTGCAAAACGGTGGGAAAATTTTCTTTTGCAAATTCTACAGCCAATATGCCCCCTCAACAACCAAATGTATAGGTATTTTTCTTGTTTTTCCATAATTAAGCCTTTTAGCGGATTGGAATTTCAAATTACCTTAAAATTAACCATTTAAAAGAAAAACAAAATTGTCGCATGATGTGCTCGAGCCATTCAGCTCGCACCAGTTCGTGGTGTTGGCTGTAAATTTATAGGTCACACCACAACTGGTGCTAATGGTAGCCGCACCAGTTCCGGGGTAGTACCAAAAGGTGCATCGTGTTATTTTAAAATTAAAAAAAAAAAAAAGTGTGGTACTTTCGGTTAGCCGACTGCACCGTTGACCATGTGGAATAGCAACAATGCGGTGCGTTGACTTAAATATCCACCTTGAGGTGGGTATTTTTATCAGTGCACCGCATTGCCGCTATTCCACATGGTCAACGGTGCAGCCGGGTAACCGACCACACCATTAACTATGTAATGATGTCAGGAGGTCAGTGCGCTGACCGAACTATACACCCCGGGGCGTAGAGTTTAGTCACCGCACTCCCGACACTGTCCATAGTCAACGGTGCACTGAAAATTTTCAGGTGCACCACCGCTGGTGCGCGACAAAAAAAAGACACACTGGTACCGGTGCATGCCTGTTTTTTGTGGCATACTGACTATTTCTTTTTTCCAAAAAAATTATATATGTATACTCCTAAATACATGTCTCATTTAACAAAAAAAGTGTATTTAATATGTCAATCATTCAAAGACATGAAAGGAGAGAAGAGGGGGAACAAAAGAAACAACAATTGGACCAGTATAACATGGTTCGCCTATGGGAGGCACGAGAGAGGGAGAGAGATGTGTACCCTCACCCTATTATAGCAGCTACCCAAGGGCTCCTAAGGCAGGTAGGCCTCCTCAAGTTTTTATGAGGAGGCTACTTCCCTAAAGGGTCATGGTGTGTTTTTGAGACATCTTATCCTCAGGTGGAATGCCCATCGATAGGCTTTCCAAATTTTTCCTAACCAGTGGTATGTGCCCACTGAGGAGGACATATATTTCATTACAGGGCTATCAAGGAGAGGGGTGGATTTTCCCTCGTTCCTAGAGGTTCCAATTGGCTATGCAATAGGGAGTCAGTTGGTGTACTACCAAAGATACATTAGCACAGATATATTGTCTCCTTCATATTTTTAGGTCCCCGGAGGTCAGTTACGTATTGGTGCATTTGCTATTAAAGAGGTGAGGTGCCTCTCACTTCTGATTTCAACCATTTCACACAACACCAGTGACGGGAAACACATTAGTTGCTTGCTTCTATATTATGTTGATTCTTTAGTATAGGAGCCACAACTTGTCAGGTGGTTTGCCATTTTTTTGCGGCAGTTCTGTATAGCCTTAGATAGATGGTGTGCTCATGCACAAGGGAGGGACCTTTTGTTTATTTTTTGAGAGGTTTCCAGAGACAAGGCCTACTTTTGTTCGGAAGCCTCGTAGGCCGATGTTCGAGGCATGGATGCACATGTGGGGACATATGATGCCCAAGAGGGGCAAGACTATGTTTTCCGTGAGGATATCACATGATGGATTGGAGTTGCTAGCTAGTGTTGACAAGCATCCCTTCATTATGGTCCTTTGTCCTTATGCTGGTTTGGATTGGTGAGGGTGTGCCAACATCCTCTTCACAGATGATGAGCGGCCAGATGATAGAGGTAATATTACTGTTTTATTTAAATTTATTCTAACATGTTCTTTAACTTGTTTTTATTAAATTGTGTAATGAAATTGTCTAATTATTGTTGTGTACTTGTATATATTTTGCAGACATTGGGTCTTTTGATGGCGAGGACATGCCAACACCACCACATGATCCAGGTGTAGATCCTGATGATGATCAGGATAGGCCAGATGCTGAGGATCATCAAGAGGCCGGTGCAGAGAGACTTGCTCCTGCTGGTGTGCAGGTACCACCTTTTGCTAGGCGTGATAGGCTTGATAACAGATTTAGGATGGAGTTGGGCATCCAAATCACTGCATTGATTGTTGATGCGGGAGTCAGGCCCGCTACTATGAGAGACATACAGGCCGATGGTAGGCTGTTACATATGTGGAGAGGCATATCGTGTGACATGTACAGCCTGATGTGGCATGTCATAGGAGCTACGACCTTAGTTACACAGCTGAGGAGGACCGTTGCATGTTATAGGCGTGGTCAAGACACAGCACGTGATCGACAGTCCACGAGCAGCGACGCATCATCTGATGATCATTCACCTCACGTCGCGTCAGATGAGCAGCCTCCACTAGCATCGAGCATCAGTCATCATGGAGAGCAGGTTGGACCATCGACCATGTCTAGTTAGTAGCCTACAGCATCCAGCAGTACTCATGATCATGAGCAGGCTGGACCATCGACCATGTCGAGTCATCACGATGAGCAGCTGACAATTTATCCTAATCAGCATGAGGCACCAGTACCATATCAACAGGCACATGATGATTAGCATGTATCTGAGCTTGTTGAGGCTACACCATTGATTGAGCAGGCCTCGACTAGTACTGCTATTGATGATGTACCACCAACTGATCCATGACATTTATATTACAGTTGTATATTTTTGACATTATTCTCATATATATATATATATATATATATATAGTTCATGTATTTTATGTTTATATTGCAATTGTACTTAATTTACATGTTGGTGATCATCATGATGTGTATATTGTTAGGTCATGTTAGATATGTTCATTTAATGTGTAGCTTGCAGATAGATGTGTATGTGATAGCAGTTGTTTGACATGAGATGTATATTTGATGTTGTGTTGTGATGATGTAATACAATGCTAATTGTGTTTTGTTAGATGATCATGATCATGATGATGTTAGTGAATTTGAATGTGTTTTTTAGTTGAATATGATGTTTGTATGATGGTTATCATGATCATGATGTTTGTTAATTAATTTAATATTAAATGACATTCTTTGTTTCGAGGCATTTTACGCAAATGATAGGCATTTCTATGGAGTTTTATCCATATTATGCAATTTAATGAGGGTTGGAGGGAGCTTACAATATTGTATCTGTTAATAACTGCACCCTTTGGTAGAACCAAAGAAAATTCAGGCGGATTCCTTAGCGAAGTAGAATGGCCATAATAAATTCCTTCGAAACCTCGATAGAAAAAATAGATATGCATGTCAGAAATAGATATGCATTTCAGGGGCTCCTATTGGCACCTTTTCTTGTTGCAGGTTGTGGAAAGGTTCAAGTTTATTTTTCTAAAAGAAGAAGAGGTGTATTTTTGAAAATAAATGGCCCAAATATTTTCACAGCAAAATGTATATTTCCAACATGTCTAAAAATTAAAATACCTCCAACTTCAATAAACTGCTAAGAAACAAAACTTTCCCAACCATTTGTGAAAACTGCCCACGTCTTAGCATAACACAGGTTCACATTCCACAATTGCCCACTTGGGCCCTGTAGTATTCAATCTTCACACGCCCCACATTGCATTCTCTCCACATAATCAGTGGGGACCTCCTACAATAAACAAAATGCATTGGAAGAATAGTTATTTCCATCAAGAATTTATCCAGTCCTAATTCTTTATTCTAATTCTAATTCTCAAGAATAAAACAATTTCTAATTCTAATCGCATATTTCCATCAAGAATAAACAAAATTATAATTCTCAATTTTTATGGTTGGAGTTCACTAAGTTTTGGTGTACACACTTGAAAGTAATTTCGGTGCCTTAATCGCAAATCAGTTATACTGTACATATAACCGCACCGGTGTGTTTTAGTTACTGCACACCGGTGCCGTGTTACCAATGGACGCATCGGTGGGTTTTAGTTACTATGTGCCGGTGTTGTGTTACCAATGGATGCATCGGTGCAGTGCTATTAAGTGACACACCAGTGATGAATAACCGCAAATAAAAAAAGCACAACTCTATTTTCTTTAAGTGAAAAAAAAAAACGGTAAATTGAAAAATGGGTGGAAAAATATTTTCGAAAATCTAATTTCATAAAACAATTATTTAAATGCTAAACACTTTTCATTATTTCACTATTTTTGCAAAAAAATTTAGCTAGATATTTGCAGGAGACACACCTGGAGTAAGAGAGCACAAGAGCACTGTGGAGTAGTGAAATACGTTCGAACAAAAGTATTCTGGCAATCATAATTCCAAACCTCTGGTGATTCAAATCCTGTAGCTTATAATTTCAAACGATCTCGTGATTAAATTTGATTATTTTTTTTACTTTTTCTGCAGTTTTTTTACGAAGTAAGAAAAAAATTTCAATTTGTTTTTCATTTAAAAAAAAAAAACCATTTTTACCCTAAACCCTTTATTCTTTTTGTTTTTGTCCTTTCTTCTCCCTGTTTCTATGATTTCAGAATTAGGACTTTTCATTTTAGATTCAAACCCTGTAGCATAGAATTTCAAACGATCTCATGATTAAATTTGATTTTTTTTTTACTTTTTTTGCAATTTTTTTATGAGGTAAGAAAAAAATTTCAATTTGTTTTTCATTTTCAGAATAAAAAATATAAAAAAAAAAAATCCATTTTTACCCTAAACCGTTCATTCTTTTTGTTTTTGCCCTTTCTTCTCCCTGTTTCTATGATTTTAGAATTAAGGCTTTTCATTTTAGATTGACATCCAACCCATGGGATGACTTGCAATAGTCGGATCCCAATGCATGTCGGCCCTTGCATGAAAATTTGAAAAAAAGATTATTTTTTTTATCGGTGCTCCCTGGGTAACCTAGCGCACTGGTGCACTGTATTATCCTAGTGTACTACGAAAGTACTGTGTAATAAAAAAATTAAAAACAATTTTTTTTAATCAGTGCGCCATATGTAAAATAGGGCACCAGTGCGCTATTTCATTATGACACACCGAAAACATGCTGTTTCACAAAAAAAATGTTTTATTGTGTTAATCGGTGCACCATGTAACATATAACACACCGCACCAGGTCTCCTAGTTGATAGAGAACACTGTATGGTGGTCCCTTTTTTCGCGGGGCGTTTAATCTACAAAAACTAATACTGGACGATTTTTATTATTTTCTCTGTGTTAATCAGTGCGGTGGTAAACATGTAACACATCGATTCTCCTTGTTGACATAGAGCACTATACGGTCTATTATATTGTTTGTGCGGTTCGTTTATAAGACCCCCATGCACCGACGTCAGTGCGTACACCATGAATGGCGCACTGGTTTTTTGAGAATTTTTTTTTTACTTGAAAAGTTGACAATTTATTCATAAATATATTAATGAATGATATGGTACATGTTTTAGATTGATAAAGAAATGACTGACAAGAGATCAAGTAACAAAAATACTAATAACACATCAAGAAAAGCAAAAAAGGCAAGTTCTTTGTAAATTCTTTACAAAAAATATTATTTTTGAAATACAGGTAAGTTTAACTAATATGTATTATTTATTGTGTATCATGTAGAGCCACAAAATGACGAAGCTCGATAAGATTATTTCTGATCTAGGACCAGAAGAGCGTAAAATCTTGATGGAAAAATTGTAAAAGGATGAATCAGGTGAATAAAAAAATACTATCAATCCAATATGAGTTTCTTTTTTTAATTTTCATTAATAATATACTTAAAATTATTAGATAATATGTGTCAAACAATCTATTAATTCACATCTATTTAATGTTCTACAGGGACCAAGAACTTAGAAAAGGAATTTTGTTCTAAGAAAAGAAAAAAAATAGAACATGCAAATTAAAATGAATTGCTCCTTAGCTCATCAGGAGTGGTGCTCGAGGTTAACGAAAGGGGGAAAAACTTTTACAAAAGTTTGAGGGATCTAGTGGAACGAATGTATAGATGTTCTCTCCACTTACAATACAAAAATCAATCCAATGATTCTAAGAACCAAATTTTATCTAAACTACAGAAAGAGTTTCCAAAGAATTGGTCAATGAGACATATCAGACTTTTAATAGAAAAAACGTACAACAACAAAAAAGAAGGAATGAAAAAGTAATATTCCTTTAAATGTTTGTCTAGAATTATTTATAAATATCACTTTTGTTATATTTACTTTTCATATATCAATATAAAAATTAAATAGTTTATTGTCATATTACATTTTTAGGAAGATTATGAAAATCTCAAAAGATGAATGAGCTGATATCAGAAATATGCCAGTAGGAATGTCCAAAAAGGTGTACAAGGAGATGGTCAAAGAAATGGACAAAATTGCATCGCTGGAGGAGCCATCTCAACAATAACTTGCTTCAAATGTAATATGTAATCATTGATTTTTTCGATCATTAGGTAAAATAAATAAACAATTTAGCATTAAATATTAATTTTCAAGTATTTTCTTGCAGAAAAGAAAAGAAAATGGAACCCATTCAGCACATAAAACAGGACGACAAGGAAGAAAAGGATTGATATCTAAGTTTGTGAGTAATTGTTACTTCCTTATAACAACTTAAATAGATTTCATTTTTTGTATTTTTTAAGTTGTTTTACAAAAATCATCATTGAATGTCTTCAAACAGGTGCTAACATACAAAGAAGAACCATCAGACGAATTGATTGAAATTGGGTTAAATATGGGTTGTGAGTATATATTGGCATATCAGAAATTAATTGTGGAATTTGTAAGCATCTATCGATCTTGTTTTACTTAGCTCCGTCTATAATTAATAGAACAAAAAATATTTTATATTAAATATATGATTTGTTATGGGGTATAAAACTTGCAGGAAACAAAGTATGGAACTGCGCCAATAGATGAAATTTTGAAAGATGGCATGGTACATGGTTTTGAAAGAATGTGTATAGTTTATGAGTCAATTGTTGCTATGGTACGTCATTTTTCTTTTCGATTTACATTGATGTATATTATTTAATATTGTAATTTTCATTATTCTCACCAATGTATATACACTCATTTCAGTTTATTTTTATGTTTGTAGATGGAAAGTGAAGAAGAAGAAAAAAATCAACACCGTGAACAAAACATTCCTGAAAATAACCCAAGTCATGGAAGCAGATCTAGCAGTGACAACAGTTGAAGCGAAGAATGGTGACCACTATGTTTGGATATCAAAGAAAGGCATTGTATTTTTTGAAATATTTGTCTGTGAAATCAGACATTTGTTTAATGTAATGTACATAGTGCCCCAATTGCTTGGGATACCAATAACTGTCCCATTTTGTATGACAAAGACTGTCTTATATATATATATATATATATATATATATATATATATATATATATATATATAATGTGTTTTAATTTATTCTATTGCATTCTCCATTGTCACTATGAAATGTAACACCATTGATTAAATTTATGGATGATTAAATATTATAATGAAGAGATGTGAAATTCGATGATATGATATAACAAATTAATCCAAACATCACATTCAAATGCACTAATAAAAATTTAATTCATATACTTTTATAAGGTATATATGTGTCGATTTTTTATGAATAATGAATTTTAAAAAATCACAATAATTATGATATGATATAACAAATTAATCCAAACATCACATTCAAATGCATTAATAAAAATTTAATTAATATGAATATTGTAATAATATGTGTCGACTTTTGATGAATAATGAATTTTAAAAAATCATAATAATTGCGCTATCACAGGTCGATGTTTCTAAAAAATACAAAATGAACACTGGTGTGTGTCAGTTTCTGTACACTGGTGCATTTGTATGCTAAAGCGCATAGGTGTGTTTCTACGACCTATGGGCACCGCACAAATACCAAAACCAATTAAAAATCTTGGTGCGTTTGTGCGATACTGCGCACCGGTGCATTTATGTGAGACTACGCACCAGTGCATTTGTACGACCTATGGGCACCGCACAAATACCAATACCAGTTATAAATCTCGGTGCATTTGTCGGATACGGCACACTTGTGCATTTCTATAAGTCTACGTACCGGTGCGTTGAGACAACTTATGGGCACTAAACAAATCCCAAGACCAATTAGAATGGCGTCGTGCATTGTATCAGCAAAATTGTGCCTGGTACGGTTTTATACCTTGACGGCTCCATGCATGCACCTTTGACCGCCCCAGGCCACCTTCTAGATGACATGCACCGATGCGTTGAAACCTTAGTAGTGCACCGATGAAAAAAACATCTGTAATAACCTCCAGCTGCCCAGTTTTTTTAGTTGTGTTGAATTTCCGTTAAAAGCTCCGCCAAAACCTCCGTAACCATAAACAGATGTTGTAGCAAATTTTTTTTGACAATTTTGGCGAATTTTATAACACTAAAACCCTCCTTTCTAACCTCCACTAGAGGGTCTTTTCCTCGTAGTGAAATCTTGTGTTCCATGTTCTATAGTTAATAGATCTCATATCTGATTATTTTTTTATGGTTAATGAATGTTTGAATAAGTAAAAAATTGTCTTATACTAATTCACTCCCCTCTCAGTGTAAGTTTGTGCCCAAAAGTTAGTATCATAGCATGTTCCCTCGGAAACAGTCTAACTGCTTGTTATTATGTAAAAATAACATAATTTTAGATGTCAATTAAGGGCCACAATATGTTGAAGATCACCAAAATTAAAGTTTCTCAAAAGTCCAAAAATTAAGCACTCATAGGAAAAGGTTTAATTGTCACTAAACTCATTTTAATTAATTTGTCTAAATATACTCTTTTGGGTTTTCATGGATCACTGTGACTATTCCTTTGACAACCATGTAGATCCTTAGGAAGTGACATTTAAGCAATCAATGGAGCAAGTCACTTTAAATTTCCCCTTAGTAGGTGGAAGTACGAGGTAATTTCCCCATTCTCGGGCCTCTACACCATTAAGGGAGAGTTATAGAGCCTCCAAAGGACACCTTTGGTCTCCCACCAAGTTGAAAGACTCACTCAAAGATTATATCTCATCAATGAGCCAAGTTGGAGAAAGCCATGGACCTTGGTCTATAAATGCCACCCCACTGGGGATCATTTACAAAAGAGAAGTCATTGCAAGGTGATGTGTCCCAAATTTCCACGCAATTGGCATTTGTATGTAGTCTTGGAGCTCTCCATTCAAAGAGTTTCAAGAAATATCTTGAGAGGAGATTCATGCCTACATGAGAGGGAAAGGAGGGGAATGTTAGGTCCCTATAATATTAGTGTATCCCCTTATTTATATTGTTAGTGTAGCCCCCTTATTGCTATTTTTTTACCCATGTAGTCCCCATATTGTTATTATTGTACCCCATAGAAGCCCACTATTGTTATTGTGGTGCCCTTACATTATTACTGTTATGTTGGCTAGGATTATATTGTGACCCCTTGGACTCATATATATAGAAAGGAGGTTTTTTCATTTGTATCATACAATAATTGGTCATTTATGTAATGTAAAGGAGTTTTACCCCTCGAAGAGCCTGATTTCTAAGTCGTTTATCAAACTTTTCTTCTATTTTGTGAGTCGGTTTCATAACATTTGGTAAAAGAGCTTTGGATTATAGGGTTTTTCTATTGCAAACATGTCATCTTGGAATTTTTGCTATAAATTTTTTCTACAAAGCTTCAAGAGCTAAAAAAAAAAATTTGTGGAGCCAAAATCTTGATGAACTTAGTGTAAAAATTTGAGGCCTTCGTTCGCAATATTTTCGGAGATATGATCTTTGTAAGTTAGGGTTTTTGCAGGCTCTAGAATTTCATCTCAAATAGGTGATTGAGGGAAAATAATCATAACTTTCGTTTCAGGCATTGGATTGGAATTATGTAAAAATTGGCCAAAATTGCACGAACTATAGTTTCTTGTGTATCGATTTCAGAGCTGAAGGTCGAAACAGTGACATGTGACACGTTGTACAAGTTCGCTCTACTAAACCAACCCATAATTGGTCATTGTGGGAGATCAGACATAACTTTGTCTTGAAGATTCCAAATTTGGTATGACATGTGGAATTGGAAAGAAGACTCATAGGGATACTATATGACTGAATTTTAGATCTTGAAAATCCAAAATCACAAAGATAAATCAGGTTCAATATTGATCTCCTAAAAAGCAAGAAAAAGGCGTGTAATTGTTTTTTAAAATTGCATAACATTTGTTTGAAAAAATAGGTTGAAGTGATTCCAAGGGCATATAAAAAAATATATACAAGTATTGGATTCTAAAATTCCTCCCAAAAATAATTCCACACCCATTAAGTCCTCATAAAACTCTACTATGACACATGAAGAGGAATATGTTAGAAAATTATATATTACAGAGCAATGGAACACATAAAATATGCGGAAACATAAACCTGTAAATAACATATAAAACAAGAGAGACACAGACATATGTGGTTCAACCAACTTGGGCTACGTCCATGGAAAAAGCCATTCCTTCCTTTTTATTATCCATCAAAATGAAGAGACACAACCTACAACAGATTCATTGTAATATCATCTACTCTCTCATATTTCTATTTCTTGCTCAGAAATATACACACCATACACAACCGAAAATACAATACCCTCATACAACATAGGGGTTTCCTTATAGGGAAAAAAACTCTAAATTAAACATAGCTTCTACCGTCAGATCATTCATTTAATGAACGGCCTAGATTGACTCAAAATTACAATATTTTACAAGGCAATTTTACATTTTCTTTTAACTTTGGGGGCGTTTCCCTTGGACCCCCCTGACGACGATCAAACGACGGGCGACGTTTCTACCCCATTGAGAACGGGGGTCCAACGTGGTGATACATCTAAATAAATAAGATAATCAGGCTCCACACCCAATAGAAGAAGTGCAGCATGATATATAAAAATTATGGGACCAAGTGCAACAAATTTTGCTCTCACAAAGAGCAACAAAAGAAGAACTAAAAGGTGACATGGATGGTTTAAAAGGAGACATGAATGGTTTAAAATCATACATGGATGGGTTGAATAATGACATTGAAGGTATAGAAGCATAATTGAAAGGAAACATGGAAGATTTGAAGAAATATATGGAAGGTTTGAAGGAAGGTTTGACAAAGTTGCTACAAGAAAAGCTTCCTAATGGTGAAAAGGTAGTAGAGGAAACTCATGATGAGAAAAAAATAAATGTTAATCATAATTTCATAAACTCTAACGTTGGATTGAAGACCCACCATATTCCAAATATTGATATGATGAAGTTTGATGGCAAGGATCTCGTAACATGGAAACTATAGATGGAGCAATATTTTGATCTCCATAATGTGAAAAACACACAAAAGGTACGTATTGCAACTTTATATTTAGAACCCAATACATTTGTATGGTATCAATGGTTTTTATCTCGTAAAAAAAATGTCACTTGGTCAATTTTTATGAGGAAATGATAGCACATTATAAGGATACAAAGAGAAACACCTTCTTTATACAATCGATAAATCTCAAACAAAAGGGTTCAATGGTGGAGCACATTGAGGACTTTCAAAAATTGAATATAAGGGTAACTGATATTCCAGAGGAACATAGGATTGATATCTTCATAAGGACTTTAAAGGATAACAACCAACATGAGGTTTTCCTTTTGAAACCTAATTCATTGGAGAAGGTATTCAGGTTTGCAAGAAAATTTGAAAGAAAAACTATGGCGACAAGGAAGCCTACCACTCACAACTATACAGATGGAAGTGTTGCTACTCCTAGACTTCCTCAACCTACAAGGTTGACACAGTAACAATTGGAAGAAAAAAGAGAAAGAAGGCTTTGCTACAATTGTGATAGAAAATACACTGAAGGTCATAAGTGTGCTAAGAAGAAATTATTTTAAATATATTGTGAAGAGGGGGAAGAAAATTAACAAGCAACTTCAAAATAAGAGGATATACACCAACAACCAACCATGGAAATAGAAGAAATGAATCCGACCATATCTTGTAATGTATTGGTAGGAATTACCACTCCTCAAACTCTCAAAATAGAAGGACATATCAAGAAGAAAAATGTAATAGTGTTGATTGATTCGGGTAGTACCCATAATTTTATTCATTGTAAGGTAGCCAAGGAATTAAATTACTTCCTATACCCAACACAAGAGTGTGAAGTGATGGTTTAAAATGGAGGAACTATAAATTTCTCTAGAAAGTGTCATAATATCAAGATAACCATGGGGGAATATTTATCTAATAGTCCAATGCTATTCATTCCAATGGGTGGTTTTGATGTTGTACTAGGATTCCAATGGTTACAATCTTTGGGGATGATATCTTTTAATTTTCAAGAACTTTTCTTGAAGTTTTTTTGGGAAGGAAAGGAAGTTGAACTATGGGGTATCATAGGGAAGTCGGGAAATATAATCAACTCTAATGTCATGAAAAAGCTTTTTAAGAAAGATATTTTTAGACCGATCTCCTAAAAATATGGAAGTCAAATATTATTTACCCTTAATAATATTTTGACTATAAACAACAGTTTACTCTCTTGGCGCACTTCAGTTTGAGTCATGGAGGTGACTCATGCAACTGACACAAGGAATCACGTGGTTCCTAGGGTTTGATGGCATCTTGCATGGTTGGCTTCAGTTAGACTTCAGTGGCAGGAGTTTTGGAGGAGTTAACGGGACAAGTAGTGGAGTTGTGTTCTGTTTGTTTTAGTTGAACTAGTTGAGATTAGTTAACTAACTAATCAACTAGATATGAGTGGAGTAAATTAAATAATATTTAATTTACTAAATATTAACTCATTAGTCAACTCAAGAACACTTCAGTTCACTACAATGCATGATCAGTTCAGTGAAGACCAGTGAAAGAGATAGATGAAAGGGTAGAGTTAGCTATCAGTTGTAACTATACTGTTGCTATTTGCAACACATAGATAGGTGGAGTAGGCTATGAGTATTGCAAAGTTTAGGCTGGTGGTTTATCTATATAAGGAGGCCATCACCTAGCATTAAAATACGCAATCAAGGTTGGCTATCAAGTGGCTAAGGATTGGAGCAAGTGATTTGCTAGATCTAGCTTGATAGTGTGTAGCATGGGAGGTAGTGCATGAGAGCTTGTGAAGAGTTTTTGTACTATGATTGTTACATGATTTCTCCATTATAATATACACAATAGCTGTGGGGTTTTCAGCTATAGGCTTTCCCCATACATACTGAGTTAATGTGTGATTGATTTGATGTGCGATTGCTTCTATATTATTTCCGCATGTGACAATTAATCGTAGAAGAGGGTTATGTGTTATGCATGCAATTCGAAATTGATGTATGATCGGGTTAATCTTCATTGAATAAGTGATTTATTCAGCTAATTTCTACATGGTATCAAAGCGAGATTAATTGTCGAGATCTATTACGGTGATTGCAAACTTATTTCCTCGGACAGAGTCTGCATGCGGGCCAGGTAGCCTCCGGAATATTCATCCTTCCTTGTAAGGTGAAAGATCTGGTGAAAGCCCTTTGCAGTCAATCTCTGATTTGGAAATAATTTGTTTTCAAGTATAGATCGGAAGCGATAGAGCTTGGAGTTTGGAATTCGAATTTTGCAGAAGGTTGTTCTTCTTGGTGCCCGTGTTGAAAGATGTCTTCTTTCAATGGTTTGCGACTCGAATATGCTCTTGAAGGCAGTTCGAATTATGTTGCATGGAAGGATCGCATGGAAGCAGTGTTAGAAGATAATGGTCTGAAGGAGTTCGTAGATACGGATGTCCCAAAGCCTACTGATGCAGCTGAAGTCGATGCATGGCAAAAGAATATGGCGAAATGTCGAAGGATCCTGTTGGAGGGCGTCAAGGATCATATTGTATCTAGCCTGCATGGAAAGGCTTCTCCATTTTTAATGTGGAAAGCTTTGACGGATCTATTCCAGAAGAAGAGCGACCAAAGGAAGCTGGTGCTCAAAGATAAGCTCAGGAACATCAAGATGGAGAAGGGCGACAGCATCGCCAAATACCTCACGAAGTTCACTCAGTGCAGAGATGAGCTGGGAAGTGTGGGGGTGGCTGTCAAAGTTTCACTGATTGCATGCTTAGTTTCAAGTATGCTGGGATCGGGGTGGTTCTTGGACAGCGGTGCGTCATTTCATATGACGGGAGATCGGGAGTTGTTCTCAGATCTGGAGGACAAGGATTTGGGTATGCACATCGAGATGGGCGATGACGGTAGATACAGTGCGACTGGTATCGGTACCGTATCCTTTCAGAGGGAGTCTGGTAAACCCTTTGTCTTAAAGGATGTCATGCATGTACCGGGATTGAAGAAGAACCTGATTTCAGTAGCGATGTTGGAGGATAAGGGTTATGATGTGGTCTTCAGCGAAGGAAAAGCTTTCCTGCGCAGTAAGACTACTGGAGAGACCCGTAAGATAGGGGTTCGAACTCAGAACCTTTATCAGTTGCAGGTAGATGACTGCGCAGCTATGGCATGCAAGGCTGGAGATGTGGTGAGCCGGGATGATGAGGGCGAACTATGGCACAGGAGACTGGGCCATCTTCACCATGGAGCTTTGAAGATTCTGCAGCAGATTTCTACTGGACTTCCTAAGGGCACCCTTGCGCAGTCAGATCAGTGCAAGGGGTGTACTTTAGGGAAGTATGTGAAAGCCACCTTTCACGAGAAGGATAGTCGCGCCACGACGATCCTCGAGAGAGTTCACACAGACGTGTGTGGTCCTTTCTCTGTTGCTTCGACAGCAAAGCACAGGTATTATGTGATCTTTGTTGATGATTTCTCTCGAAAGTGCCGGATCTTCTTCATGTCGAAGAAGAGCGATACATTCGCGAAGTTCTGTGAATTTAAAGCACTGGTCGAGAAGGAGTCGGGGAAGAAGGTGATTGCTCTAAGGAGTGATAACGGTGGTGAATTCATCTCGGCTGAATTCAAGGAGTTCTGCAGCGCAGAAGGGATTCGGAGAGAGCTCATCGCACCCCATAACCCACAGCAGAACGGGGTGGCCGAGCGGAAGAACAGAACGATCGTGGGTGCTGCACGGGCGATGTTGCATGATCAGGGCCTACCCCTTCACTTGTGGGCTGAGGCATGCAATACAGCAGTGTATGTGCAGAACCGTTGTCCTCACAAGGTTCTTGGCATGAGTACACCAGAGGAGGCTTATTCTGGCAAGAGGCCCGATATTTCCCATTTGCGGATTTTCGGATCTCCTGTCTACATGCATGTGACGAAGGATGCGAGAAGGAAGCTGGATCCAACTGCTGAAGTTGGAATATTTGTGGGGTACACTGATACACCTCATAACTATCGAGTGTATGTGTCAGACAGTCGCAAGACTGTTGTGCGACGGGATATAAAATTCCAGGAGGAGAAAGCCATGCAGTGTTCGCTTGAGAGGGAGCTACACTTGCATGCAGATGAGGAGCTGTTAGTTCCTAAGGAGGAGCTTCCTGATGTGGATCAGCCACAAGAGGAGGTTCAGGAGGTGGAAGAAACCACCCAGGCAGCGCCAACCATCAGAGGGCGCATGCGCACTACAGAAGCTGAGCGACTGGCTCGGGATGCAGAGAAGGTTGTAGGACCACCCACAGCACAGCGCAGACAGAGACAGTCACCGGATCGGTACACTGGATACATGGCTCTTGTGAGTCAATGTGTTGTGACGGAGCCATCCTCTTTTGAGGAAGCCGTGGAGGAACCCGCATGAGTTGATGCCATGATCGAAGAATATGATTCGATCATCAGGAACAGTGCATGGGAGATTGTCCCAAGACCGGTTGGGAAATCAGTTGTAGGTTCGCGATGGATCTACAAGGTGAAGCAGGCGGCTGACGGGAGTGTGGAGAAGTACACGGCGAGATTTGTCGCCCGTGGCTTCTCACAGATCGAGGGGATTGACTATGAGGAGACTTTTGCACCTGTCGCAAGGTACTCTTCCATACGGACGATCCCTGCTCTCTCAGCGCAGATGGGGTGGCACATTCATCAGATGGATGTGAAGACTGCGTTCCTCAATGGAGTTATTGAGGAAGAGGTGTACATAGAGCAGCCTGAAGGTTTTGAGATCTTCAGCAGTGAGTCGCATGTGTGCCGACTCAAGAGAGCACTGTATGGGCTGAAGCAAGCACCTCGTGCTTGGTACACTCGGATAGACAGCTACTTCACCGGGCTTGGATTCTCCAAGAGTGAGGCAGATCCAAACCTGTACCAGATTGTGGTGGAGGGGAAGCTGTTGATCATTGTACTGTATGCAGATGATCTGATTTTGACTGGCGATGAGCAGTTGATACTTTCATGCAAGGAGGATCTTGCACGAGAGTTTGAGATGAAGGACCTGGGCATCCTTCATTATTTCCTGGGATTGGAGATTTGGCAGCGCAGTGGAGGACTGTTTGTTTCTCAGGGCAAGTATGCCCCGGAGATTCTGGAGAGGTTCAACATGCAAGGCTGCAAGCCTGTTGATACCCCTCTTCCTGGAGGTTGGAGGAAGGGAGATGCTACTTCGGAGGAGGTAGTGGATGCCACCGTCTATCGACAGTTGGTGGGGTCGTTGATGTATTTGGTCAATACTCGACCCGATATATGCTATGCAGTTAACCAGCTTTCGCAAGCTATGGTTAAGCCTACCAAGCTCTTTTGGAAGGAAGGCAAGCATGTATTGCGCTATATCAGAGGCACATCGGGATATGGTCTATGGTACAGACAGGAGGATGGAGCGAAGCTTTCTGGCTTCACTGATGCAGATTGGGCAGGGAGTCCAACGGACCGGAAGAGCACTTCGGGAGGAGTTTTCAGCATTGGGTCGACAGCAGTTTCCTGGTACAGCAGGAAGCAGAGATCCGTGGCACTCAGTTCAGCAGAGGCCGAGTACATGGCAGCTAGCTTGGCTGCATGCGAGGCTATTTGGATGAGGAAGATCCTTGCAGGTTTGTTCAGGTTGCATTTGGAGCCTACAGTGATCTACTGTGATAACCAGAGCTGCATCAAGCTCTCGGCTAATCCAATATTTCATGATAGGTCTGCTGAAAATGCAGCAAGATGATGGAGCTTAGTGAAATGAAGTCGCCTTCACTAAGTGGGCCCGCAGGCAAATTCTGGCGCAAAGTCTATTTTAGACTATGTCTATTTTTAGACATACGGAGCATAATTTGGGAATTCTACTTGGAGATTCTTAAAGTATGCGACATGTCGGTAAAAATAGATGAGACCCTTATTTTTAGGACCCAGGCTATTTTTAGACTGATCTCCTAAAATATGGAAGTCAAATATTATTTACCCTTAATAATATTTTGACTATAAACAGCAGTTTACTCTCTTGGCGCACTTCAGTTTGAGTCATGGAGGTGACTCATGCAACTGACACAAGGAATCATGTGGTTCCTAGGGTTTGATGGCATCTTGCATGGTTGGCTTCAGTTAGACTTTAGTGGCAGGAGTTTTGGAGGAGTTAACGGGACAAGTAGTGGAGTTGTGTTCTGTTTGTTTTAGTTGAACTAGTTGGGATTAGTTAACTAACTAATCAACTAGATATGAGTGGAGTAAATTAAATAATATTTAATTTACTAAATATTAAATCATTAGTCAACTCAAGAACACTTCAGTTCACTACAGTGCATGATCAGTTCAGTGGAGACCAGTGAAAGAGATAGATGAAAGGGTAGAGTTAGCTATCAGTTGTAACTATACTGCTGCTATTTGCAACACATAGATAGGTGGAGTAAGCTATGAGTATTGCAAAGTTTAGGCTGGTGGTTTATCTATATAAGGAGGCCATCACCTAGCATTAAAATACGCAATCAAGGTTGGCTATCAAGTGGCTAAGGATTGCAGCAAGTGATTTGCTAGATCTAGCTTGATAGTGTGTAGCATGGGAGGTAGTGCATGAGAGCTTGTGAAGAGTTTTTGTACTATGATTGTTACATGATTTCTTCATTATAATATACACAATAGCTGGGGGGTTTTCAGCTATAGGCTTTCCCCATACATACTGAGTTAATGTGTGATTGATTTGATGTGCGATTGCTTCTATATATTTCCGCATGTGACAATTAATTGTAGAAGAGGGTTATGTGTTATGCATGCAATTCGAAATTGATGTATGATCGGGTTAATCTTCATTGAATAAGTGATTTATTCAGCTAATTTCTACATGGTATCAGAGCTAAGTTAATTGTCGAAGTCTATTACGGTGATTGCAAACTTATTTCCTCGGACAGAGTCTGCATGCGGGCCAGGTAGCCTCCGGAATATTCATCCTTCTTTGTAAGGTGAAAGATCTGGTGAATGCCCTTTGCAGTCAATCTCTGATTTGGAAATAATTTGTTTTCAAGTATAGATCGGAAGCGATAGAGCTTGGAGTTTGGAATTCGAATTTTGCAGAAGGTTGTTCTTCTTGGTGCCCGTGTTGAAAGATGTCTTCTTTCAATGGTTTGCGACTCGAATATGCTCTTGAAGGCAGTTCGAACTATGTTGCATGGAAGGATCGAATGGAAGCAGTGTTAGAAGACAATGGTCTGAAGGAGTTCGTGGATGCGGATGTCCCAAAGCCCACTGCTGCAGCTTTGGTCGATGCATGGCAAAAGAAGATCGCGAAATGTCGAAGGATCCTGTTGGAGGGCGTCAAGGATCATATTGTATCCAGCCTTCATGGTAAGGCTACTCCATATTTAATGTGGAAAGCTTTGACGGATCTATTCCAGAAGAAGAGCAACCAAAGGAAGCTGGTGCTCAAAGATAAGCTCAGGAACATCAAGATGGAGAAGGGCGACAGCATCGCCAAATACCTCACGAAGTTCACTCAGTGCAGAGATGAGCTGGGAAGTGTGGGGGTGGTCGTCAAAGTTTCACTGATGTCAAAGTTTCACCGATCGCATGCTTAGTCTCCGGCGACACGTCGACTCCGTGGGTGGTTCTTGGACAGCGGTGCGTCATTTCATATGACGGGAGAT